>JAOVYW010000036.1:4482325-4497793 GCA_025775045.1 Hiodon tergisus | reverse complement strand
CATTAGGACAAATTTAGACCCATACTCGGAGCCCCGCTCGCTACAGACACAGAAACCTCTCAGCGGCGTGAGAGCGCCTGTGCGTTTGCGGGGTGAGGACACAGGTGGGAATCGGCTGTGAAGTGATAGTGTCGTCAGGCCCCCGCGGGGATGGGCACCTCGCCCACATTACTCCTGTATGCAATTACCCTGCACTACAATGACTGTCTTCTAACGAAAAGCCTACATACAGAGCTCAATATATTTCTTTATAAATTATAAATAAAATGTTTCTGCATTTTACCACTCCGCAAAATATAACTGATTAACACTATGTTAATCACACATTTTTAGTTCCTGTGCAATTGCATATTTATAGAACTACGCCTCCAGCGTAAAAAACTAAAAGGAGGGGCTCTCAGACATTACTGTAGTAAAGATGTTTTTTTTTCTGCAATTACACAACCGCTTTGTATGGGAAACACAATAGTTTTATTTACAACAACTTCAGTGCGTGGTAGTCAGGTGTGGAGTAACAGTCTACTTGAAGTCAGTGGGGTACAGCCGTTTTCCAAAATAAGCTCTTTGTCACTACTGCATTGATCTGCATCGATTCAGCTTCCTCAGCTAACAGCTGGGCTCCCCTTCCACCGAAGACAAGGAATCGGATCTAGCAATACGGTGACGAATTCAGGGCCCCGTATTACACCTCCAGAATGCCTGATCTCCAAAACAAGTGCACAAAAACACATGAAAGAAGAAGCATGAAAACCCATGCGAAAACCCATGTGCTAACAGCAGATTCAACACAGGCACCGTACACGCACCAGGCTGGCATACACAGGCTCCTGGGTGATGCTGTGCTAGCCTAGCACCTACAGTAACCCTAAACGGAGTCTGAGTGAAACCTTTCAGAGTCAGCACAAAGACGTCGGTCTGCATGACTCCCCCACGCCTGGCCAAAGGGGCAGTGCGATCGTGTCTCAGTCTCACCCCGCTCCGTCCTCCAGGGCTTACCTCGAGAAGGGCTGTGAAACATGATCCGCTACTCCCGAGCCCCCATTGCTCGGGGCTGCTGCTCCTTCACAGACAGCCGTGATACAGGTGGCCGGCTGCTGGACATCTGCCCCGGATTGCCAGGAAGTGGCAGGTGGGGAAAGGCGTGCGTGCGGGCTAGAGAGAGGTTCCTGCTGCACCCTATAGAAAGTGGTTAACCCAGCCTCGCCCCCGCACAAAACATCCACCTGTTTAAATGGCTAATTTTCAGAGCTTGATAATGCAGATCCTCCCAGTCTGTTCAGACGACATCCTTGCATCAGCTGCAGTGGTAAATGATGCAAAAATAACGTTCTCTTCACGGGCTCCGCCTCCCCTCGGGAGCAGCTGACACAGACGCTGGGCAACCTCGGGGCCGGTCCATCAATACCCACATCTCCACCGGGGAGCCCATCCATAACATCTAGTGGAACAAAACCCGGCTTGCCTGTTTCTTAACACGCAAGTTCACATTCATATCGAATTCTGCAGCGCTTACTATCACGATAATTTTATAAAATACCTTCTATAAATAATATTTGTTTTAGAGAACGTTATGAGAACATTATTACCGTCACACACAAAACCACATATCATGACACAGGGAGAGCATGGCAAGTCCATGGCACAGTTAACACAATTAATGACATTTTTAAAATTTGATTTGACTAACCCTGATGTCACACAAGTTCAATTAGTTCTGCTAAACACCCCCGGCCTACTACACACAGCGGCCTACGCTGCTGATCTAAGAATTGATTTCAAGTATCCAAGTTTCACAAAACCAATGTAACCTAAATGCATGGATCCAACAAATTAATAGGGAATATACAAGATGAACTCTAAAACATCTATACCATATAGTGTTAATGCAAGCTAAGAGGATAAAACAAGCTAGTATGCATTACCTTTCCACTCAAAAGATTTCACAACAGGGAGTGTGGATCTCCCTCCAAATTCCTGCAAACGCATTCCAGTGTTTTACAAAGTTGTAAATACAAAGATGGTGGAGTTAATACAAAAGAGGCGGGCTTTATGTAATAACCAGATAGATATCCAGGTAGAGCTGTCTGGAAGACAAAGTTCAAGGCAAAAAAAGTCCCATCTGCAAGTGGAGCTAGCTCTAAATAAGGAACAGAGTGATAAGCAATGCATACTGCTCATTTTCAAGTGTTCCTGAGTAGTGCACACCAATCTGGCCACACACATATGGTGGATGCCAGTTGAAGGGGGGGGCATTAATGCAAAGTCTCCTTCATCCGTTTCACAGGCTTATTGTACCATTATGTAAGTACCATAGTACTGAAGGAATTTTTATTTAACAAGGACGACACCACAAAACACTATACACTCAAAGCCTTATCTTCTCCATAATGAAGCCATTGCGGGCTGTACATTTCCACATTTATTCATAAAATTTCATTTAAACGCAATAAAACATATTTAGAAAGCTCTGAATTAAATTCCTGGAATTCTAAACACTAGCACATTTTCTTTTTTTTACCTATGGGACATTATACCCGAGTTTTATAGAAATTAGTCTGCCGAAAGCCAAGGTGAACTTAAAATGCATTGAGCAAGTGGCCGGCCCCTGCTGGGATATTCTATCCCATCTGAACTCGCACATCTCTTCGAGAAAAAGAACGTGCTCGAGTTAAGCGAGAACAGGCCAGCTCAATAGAAACCAGAAGTGCTGTTGTACATTAATAATTAAACTACACCATCTACACTTAATATCAGATATCTCCATTACCATGGGGGGACGGCGAGAACCTGAGGTGAAAATTAGATACTTGTGAAAGATTTTTAATACAAAAGTCAAAGGAAGCGCTGACTGGTGGTTTTCAAATGTTAAAGGCTCAGGGTGACTTTAAAAAAAAATAATTATTTAGAACTCGTTAGACAGGTACTGACCAACCGCAGAGAAAACCACCCATACTCTTTGTTCAATAAATTGCAATCCCTTCTGGGTACATGGCGACATAGAGCGACTTTAAGAGTTGGTGTTAAAATTGTTGAACTACTTCGTCAGTCACTAGCATTCCCAATACTAAGCACCGCATTGAGCAGCAGAACATCTCTTGTTTTAAAATTGAGACACACAGATGCTTTACTTGTTATTACAGGCGGGACCTCGTTTCCACACTGACAGACTGAGTAGTTTAACCCTTATGGAGTTATCTTTAACGAGGCATTGATTTCTGGAAGGCCCAGGGCCGAATCAATTGTTTAACTGGATTTTCTGGAGCAGACGCGGCATGGGGCGAGGCGAGCTGGCGGCAGCCTGTGACCCGACAGACTCCCTGATGTCTTTATCTATTATCCATTCGCTTGCTCAACGCCCCAATCAAAGCAGCTTGCATTTTACACATTTCCGCTCATGCAGTCGGATATCTACTGACGCAATTCAAGTGCTTTGCTCAAGGGGAAAGCGGTGGCCACTCTATTATTAGCGTTTGGGCCTTCTCCTTCCAAATCCCGCTCCCAAACTAAAACCTAGGCCTGGCAGCTGAATACAAAGGGACAACAAGTTCCACATTTCTCAACCTCTAGTGAGACACACAGTGAGTGTGACTTAAGGTTAAAAGCGATTTTGGTTAAAACTATTTTCGGTACGTCATAGCATACCAGCACTGCAAACCAACAACAGGGTATCAGATACCTAGATATTTAAAGAGACCTCGCAAGCCCAGATAGAGGAAAAGTAATCGAATTGCACAAATGGACAACGGACTGAAATTTCATATGGACCCGACCAAAGTCTGGCAACGTCAACAAAAATCGATTGGGGGGGAAAAGACACCGCATGCCATGGAGCGTGGCTTTACCTCTGGGCCAAATACAGCTCGCACTTCTGATGGCATTATTAAAATTGGTCCGATCGTCCCAAGTTATTAATTCCACATCCCTGTTATACGCGTGAAAGTGGTTTTGGGTGGTCTGTAACTGAACGCCGGCTCATTCATGACCAATTGAGGCTGGTAGATACAATAACATTGGTGAAACAAAGGTCCGGTTAAATTAAGTGTACTCTCAGAGGGCAGATGGGAAGCCCCTGGGAATTACATTATTCTTTCCCAATGAATCCAACCTGGACACACCTTCATCTACATGAGGACCTCCTTTATAACAAGCCACAAACACGTATCCTTTGGCCTTTAGGATAATTTCATTTCAGTAATGTAACCCGTAAGGACATTTTTAGGATAATTTATTTGGATAATAGGGGTTCTAAGTAAATAAAAGAAGAAGGGAAAACCCACAATAGTGGGAGAAAATTTGGGTCAACCCTACTGGGTCCAACTTGATCAGATATGCAACTGGAGCAGGTAAATTACAGTTGAGAAACTTCTATAAATACTTTAATACTTTAAGCCTTGTATTAGTGTACTACCAATAAATTCAAAAGCAAATAATGAGTCCCAATTATGTCCCAGTTTCTTCCTCAGTCAATAATAGGTATAAGCGAATGTTACTGTAATATAACCAGGGCATTATAAATGCTAACAGTCAGTTAACTAAATCGATCTAAAAGGTACATGGAGTGGGTGTATAAACACCCGGGAACTGACGCATATATGAGACATAACGGGCAGTCTTAAGTTAGCTAAAGATCATTATCAGATGTTTAGCGTCCCAGTTGCTAGCTATCTGTTAGCCCCTTCTAGAAATCTGATTACAAACTTTCATCTGAAAAATGCATCATGTTACTGTACACTGTAGTCCGACAGCACCCATGACTTAACCCTGCACTCCCAATAGGAATGTGTACATTGCAACTTCAAAACAATGACAAACCAAACCTCAAAACTATTCAAGGAATTCAAATCAACTGACAGAACCAGTTTCATTCATTAACTACCAGGCACAGCTATGAGGTTTCTAAAATAAATATATGTAGGGCTTAATGTTTTTGGTTGTTGGTTTTTTTTTTTTTTTGGACAAAAAACCTACATTATATAAAAATATCCCGTTTTGGAAAACAAGAGTTTTGACAAATTACTTTGTCTATGGTCTGTTTTTTCTCTATAGCAACTGGCACCTGCTTATAAACAGATTCTGTTTACAAGCAATTACTAAATTACAAATAGTGGTTTGGTTTGGCCAGTTTGCTCAAACACTTGTCAAATCATTTAACCACTATATTACACTGACTGGTCTATTAAAACTTTTTCATTTATTGAAAAAAAAAAAAAAAAAAGGCTATTATGACAAAGCAATAAATGTAATCTTTAAAACAAAGTTGTGCAATAAAACCAAGGAAACTATCCATTTTCATTAAAGACAACAGGGATTTTGAGGGTATCACTTAACTTTCAGATAGTCCGTCCCAAGACCTCCCACACACTTTTAATTACTTGGTTCGATTAGCGATCATAAAAATAAATTAAAAACATTTAAATGAAGCATAGTTCGCTAATGAACTTCTGAACAATTTGTCTAACGAGCGGAGCTAAAATGATTATCAGGAGTGACAGCTGGCTAGAGCCAACATATGTAGCTGGCGTCAGTCCGTGTGTCCGTTAAAATATTCCCGGTTTATACTTTTGATTTTTTTTTTTTAATTGATGAATTAATCAGCCGTCAAACGTTTTCTTAATTAAAGATAGAATCCCATAAATATTATAATAAAAAATATTAGACATTAGATGTGCGACAACAGCATAGCAAGCAAGATCAATCCACTGTGGCACCCATTTCTGAGCGAATTATTACATTTTGTGAGTGTGAGTTTGAAGTCAATCTCAACTACTGAACGCTAAAAATCCTAATGATGAACTTCAGCAAAAAGTAATACTCAAGCAAAGTCAGAACAATAAACTAGTAGACTATAATAGTATTATTTGTACCATTTAATGTTATGGCCATCGTTATTCGGCGCAATGTTTTATAACTTAAGTCCAATTTAAAAATGTATCTAACCAAAAGTAGTGGAGTAAGACAGTACATATAACAAATTTCACGAGTCACGACGATCACTTTCCCCCACTCATAGTTAACAGCGATTTCTTTCCGTGGCGTTAACACATTATTGTTAAAAAAGAGAAGAGGCTCGCGATCGTTTAAGGGTCCGTACATTTTCACACTAGTATTCAGAACAAACAGATTAGAAACGAGCTACGTTTAAGCCTTACCTATAAATTCCATTATATTATGTCCGGTGTTCACATTCTGTCCCTACAGAAGCTACAAACTGCATTTGTGCTCCTTCTACTCGCCTCGCTCTCGCCGTTTTGCGTCTCACCCTTAGACACTCTGGAATGCAGAAAAGCCTGAGCCGTAGCCAGTCAAACCCACTCAGTCTTTTTCTTTTCTATTACTCCATTGAAAGAAGCACAACAAAAGCCTTTCTAACCCCTCAACCTCTCCACCCCACCACACACGGCTCGTGCAACGTTCCCAGATAACTGCTTCTCAAATCTCAGAGGCTTCGAGAAAACAGGCGGTCACTGTCCAAGAAAGTCTCCACGCTGTATTTACCGTTATGTTATGTTTTTAAAACAGCACGCGCTAAAAGCGGATGTTTTTTTGGCCTATAAAAAGCACAATAGAGGGTTAATTAAAATGTGTCGTGATTTTTGGCCAAAAAAAGACACTGACATGCGTTTTTTCTCAGCTTTTGTTTTTAAAAACGGCATGGATTAAAAGCGAATGTCTATTGCAAAAAGACAGTAACGGGCTCATTCAAATTTGTAATCTTTTGCAAAAAAAGTTTCTCAACGTAGTTTTTTGTGTGTGTGTTATTGTCATGTATTAACTTAATTGCCTACTTCAATGTTCATACTACACATTCCTTACATGGAAGTGTTATGAACGAATCCTGTACTTTATTATGAATCAATGAGAAAACCGTTGTATTATGGTTGAATTTAGTTAGGGCAAAACTGAACAGCAATTGAAAGTATTGTCTTTCAGAATGTGAAACCTTTCCAAATATTTTCCCATCTTGGTCACAAGTGCTATTTAACGATGTCCCCCCCACACAAAAGAAGGTTTGGCCCATCACAGGTGGAGAGAAGTATCTTCCAGCATCATTCAACCAAAAGTAGTAGACCTACATTGAAAATGCATCGTAATAGCAGAGACTGAAAAAAAGGATGAAAAGGCTTATAAAATATACTTCGCTCTCTCTCTCTGAGAGCAAAACGTTGCTATCCACGGTGCCATTAAATGTGCCCTTGAACACACACAGGACTAATAGCTTTTTAATGTCATATTCTCCCTCTTTCTCTGGAATCGAATTGTTCACGTAATCCATTTTTCAAGAGCAAACTATCTGCTGCGCTTGTTCTACAGCTACAACTATTTGTTTGTTTGTTGCTATGAATTTCAAGGCCAGCACAAATTATGCATGTACATTTCCAGTATATGGTAATCCAGCTGTCAGTGTGTAAACCAAATTCTGTCATCTAAACCTCCCAGAGACACCAGATAAACCTTCACCCCCGTGTTCACTTCTTGGATTATGGATCAGATCACACGGCCCATTGGCCTCGAACGAAGGCGACGAAACAATGCTTATCAAACCAGGAAGTACGTCTAGCCGTCTAAAGTGCAGCGCAGTCGGAATTCATTAAGTGTAGGAGGGCGTGTGGTTAAGCAACTGAAACTTGTTACAGTGTCCTCCGGTGCCTTCCAATCAACGCTGGCGTCATCCATTAAAAAAGGAAGGATGACTGCCATACCTGAATGTCCTGTCAACAAGGGAATTTGTGACAGTGCGATTTCCTACAGTGTGACAATTACATTTCCTACAGTGCCCCCTTGGTGGGTGCCAGGTGGAGTCTGGGAAAAGTATGCGGAGAGGCTGTACGTTTCCCAGTAACCTGAGCTAGGACATCTGCAGAGGATTTGCCGTGCCTCCCCCGCTTGTCTGCCACACACAATCGGAATCTGCACAAAGTTCTCTTCTGGAAGACGGACCAAAAAACAAAACAAAAAGCAGCTTGGCTAAACCGAACTCGGACAGCTACAGTTCAGTACATACTGCGTGGGAGGGAGAATTTGCCGCTTCGCATTGATGTATTCAAGGTTTCCGAGTAATTACTTACAGACACTTGCATGAAACTGAAAATAAAAGAAAAAAAATGTGTAAAATGCATCTTGGCGAAAGCAACGCTTAAATTAAACAGGACCCGTCAGGGTCCCGCAAGATTACCCATGATGACCTACTGTCAGAGTATGTTTGTCATCAACGACCTATTTCAAAGTGAAACAGCATCCAGAAAAACCCTAGCTTCTCACAAGCACTGATATGAATGGGGCCAAAACATTTTTCCCCCTTTTACATATACATATTCAATATTATGTAGAGCTAAAATTATTAGACAGTATGAATAAATATTCTAAAATATTTTCAAGTACTTCAGAATATAACACTCAGATTTTCCTCCATTTAAATTTAACAATTAAAAAAAACAAATGAACCCGACGGAAACCAAGCAATGCACAGTGTTGAAATGGGTGACCTTTATTCTTTAATATGATTCCAGGCCAGTCACAAACAGCTCCTTACATGTCAGTCGAAAAGGATGGTTTAACAGAAAGAAAGAAAAAACAATTCCAACAATTCCAAACAATTCCACTGTCCCTGAACCTGGTTGTAGAGGGACTTTTGTCAAGGCATACAGAGTATGGATTACCATATAAATAACCCTTCTCTCAGCTTGAATGCGGCCCGGATCAAGGGGCTGTTGGGATGAATGACTCCCTCAGCTGAGAGGCCTGCCACGGCCACAACACGGCAGCTGAAGCTGGAGACCCCCGCTCTGCTAGGGGCCGCCCTCCCTCCACCGCTGCCCGCGAGCGCTGAAAGACCTCGGAGTGCGGAGGGCGCGCCGGGTCCCTAATGTGCACCTCAAACACGGCCGGCCCCGACTAGCCCGCGTCATTACCCCAGGGGTCAGGCCTGCATGTGGGCCCAAAGGGTCAGATTCGCACACAGGCCTGTTTTGTCTCCCACTCAGCATTCCTGCAGACACCTACTCTCCCGAGCATCCCCCCTCTTTCCAATTTAAATGTATCTGCATGGGTGGGCCCGCACCGATTGGCCCACGTCAGGTGGGCCGTATGGGCGACTCCTCCATAACGGGCTCCGCCTCACGGTCCACAGCGCATAGAGCAGGCCACCACCCCAGCCGTCTTAGAAACAGAGGGAAGCTTAGCAACACTGCCTGAGATTGTCTGTGCTAGGCTGCAGGACAGTAGCTGTTGATCCAACCCGATCAAACCATCGACACATGTGAGCAGGTAGCATTTTAGAGACAGTGTGGGTCTCTGAGCGTGGTAAGTAACCCAACCTAACGGGGGGGGGTAGTGGACACTGACTGTTGCAGTCAGGATACATCTTGGGAGATTAAGGACGAGATATTAAGATAATCCACAATGTGGCGGCTGTGTCACACAAAGCTCTTCGTTGCATAATGTGCGCTGAAAATACGCCCTCAACTCAATCCTGCTCTCGCTTCAGGCCCAGATTATGTCATATTTAGATAAACGGTCATATAACTCCAGTGCAGTGTTTGAGTGATCCGACTCCCCATCTGTGGATTAGACACAGAGGATGCCGAGCATCTGTTTGAGGTGCTTTCGCACGCTACAGACCCTGCAGCCATGATCAATAATGAGACCAGGCTTTTCTTGTTGACTAAAAGGGAGTGTTTTCTTTATGTGTGGCTGAGCATAGCATGTGGTTTCACTGAAACAGGACCTGCATCTTTTCTGTGCTCGCAATGCGGTCGGTGCCACAAAGCACCAGTAACGACATAAAGCAGGTCTCCAAATGTAAAAGGATTCTCAGGGTTTTAGGCTCCATCGCAGTGTTTCACGAGTGTGCGTGCAGCGCAAGCCGACGGCACAATCATACCAAGCTTGTTGGTCCCCTCCGGCTGGTAGTCTGGGAACTGCCCCTCGGACGGCACGCTGACAGTCCGCCGCAGGCTTCTGCCCTTGGAGGACTCCGTGGGGCTCTCGTGGACCACCTCCACCGTCATCTGTGGAGGGTTCAGAAGTGGGCTGGGTTAACTGGACTGTCAGAATCACTCGCTCAAACCCGGGATCGCGCACTTCTTTCTTCTGCACTTGGCCGATAACCCCTCTCTCCCCAACTCCAGGAATTCGACAGAGAATTAGAAAGAAAATAAACTGCAACCCAATTACTTTGGAACAATTTACTTGGAGCCTCCGACTTCAAACTGAATATAAGTGCTAATCTGACAAGCCTTATTCCTGGAGTTGCCTCGAAGGGAGTTCAGGGCCCAGCGTGACACAGACGCAAACAAGCTCCTCTTTTTTAGCACTGCGGTAGCATCTGACAAACAGCCTTGTTTTGCTGAGTGAACACAGGAGTCTATCACAGTCCTTGTCTTAAAACCTGGCGGTGACTCGAGGTGGCACGGCGGTGAGGACAGGGCGGAGAATAAATGCATTAAGTGTGAGCGAAAGACTGTCCTCACCAGTTTTATAAACTCATTAAACAAAAAAATAAATTAAACTACAGGCTGAATGGTTGCTCAAATATGGGCTCTCCAATGCTTTCCCCATACTCCTGCCTGTCATGTCTAAGTATAATGCAACACCGGCCATATTTTATTTTCTTTCTTCTCATTACACCACGTCTTCAAATTGACATCTAATACATTTTGCACAAATTTCCCAGCGACAGAGATTCCAGCTAAGTGAAATCCCGGTGATGGACCCTGACACCAATGCAGCGGGCTCAGTCCTGATGATCGATGTTTGTCTGACTGAGTAGTTTGATGCAAGAATTTTAGACACCTGAGGGCTGCTCCAAAACTGACACTGTTTTCTGAGCACTGCCATGACGACGCGGGGCAGCGCTTAGGATAGGAATGCTTGCCAACTCAACGGAGGCAATGTAAATAAAGAAGTGTCTGATGACATCATGTGAAGCAGTTAAAGGGAACCATTGTACAGACTGCACAAGTAGAGAGCCCTCAACTGCTGCCCGCTGTGTCTGTAATACAAATCAGTCCGACGCTGATACCTGTGCCTGGTTTCCAAAGTCACCTCATTCCAGCGTTTTATCTTTTGTGCCTTTTCTCCCCATTTAACAACGAAGACGTGACGTTGTCAAACTCTGTTAGGATTCCTTCAAGGGGGGCTTTCAGTTTGTACAACGCACAAGCAGGTAGGGAGGGATTTCACCATCACAGTTGAATGTCTTTGGGACCTGCTCCACATTCACTATAGAACCCAGTCTAAACCTCTGCCCTACAATGCATGCGTTTCTCCAGCAGCCTCACAAGGCTACAGCGGTTGGCGTCTCAAAGATGGCCTCGGATTACCGCGATGTGTTGACCCACCAGGAAATCAAAACTAACAACTGCGTCAAGCACTGGTTTGCAGCGTCTGCGCATAGTCCACAGGGAATAAAAGTCAGGTATCAGTTCTGTGTCTGAAAACCCGAGTGAGCACCCTGGTGAACTCACCTCTTCCTCCTTGTTGAGCAGGATGAGCTGGCTGTCGGTCAGGATGCAGTATTTCCTCTCCCACATGCTGGTCTCCGTGTAGGGCGACTGGCCGCACGAGAGCCGGTGGGTGGGGGGTCCCTTCACATCTGCCAGGAGAGGGGTGCAGAGACACTTCAGTGGGGAGAAACAGGGCAGAGAAGCCCACACAAAGCGGCCACACAGCGCTTTCGCCAGCTTGGCTAACCATCCGCCCCGGTGCACTCCTGTATGCTCTCCGTTTCCTCACTCACTCCAAGTGAGAATAAAAGCATAAGCCAAGTCGGTGTAATAAAGTTTGCTCCATAATTCAGGAACTCAGTCCTTCTTCTAATTATCAGCTAACTGCTTTGAAAAGGACATTATTATTTTCCTTTATCCTTTATCAAAATCAGCAGCTTCTCTCTAAATATACACAGCAAAAACACGGCTGCATTGTTAATGAGGGGAATAGAAACATCGCTGGAATGTAAATTTAATTTACCCAATTCAGCCGAGACTCAAACTCAAACTCAAAAGTCACAAACTATCGTTGCCACTAGAGGGCAGTGCAGTCCAAAACCGAATATCTGCCCAGTAACATTTCTATATTAGAAACAGTTCTGCACAGGGCAAGCTTTAAATATCATACAAGGAAAGAGATGTCATTCCAGGATGTCGATAATAGCTGCTAATAATAAAATGGAGGCTTTTATCAAATGACATAAAAAAGCGATGCATTTAAGTGGAAAGTAAAGTTGTTTTTTTCAAATGCGTAATGTTTCACCCACCCCAAGACATGATTCACGAGACTCCAAATTAAATGTTAGATGGTAAATCAATTTCACTTAATCTTAATTTCTGCCCTATCTATTCAAGAACTGGTCGTTCATTATCTAAAATTACATCTGAGAACAGGCATGTCAACGCATCCCTCTAGCAGTTTAGGTTTACGTTGTTAATTTATTCACAGCGTCTTACAAGTGCATTCGGCCGGATAATAAAGCACACTCTGATTATCGACATCTATGAGATCTACAGTGTGTCACCGTAACCTATCTCCGGTGCTAGAACCACTATTTAATAATATTTAATAACTATTTTAATAAATGTCTCAACTCATATCTTTTACTATCCTATGCAGAGCCATAGATGTTTCACGATCTACGAACAAAGATCTACGTATGGCCAGAACATTTTATGTAACAGCCTAGAGATAAAGTGTAATAAGCTGTGACCATAAAATTGAATCGCTCATTTTTGTCATCTTTTCGCGAAGCGTAACACTGTGACCTTCTGACAAACGGTACATCAGAGGTATATATGACCGGGGCAGGTTAACATCTGAAGCCTTGACCTTTGGAAACACATGGATAAATCCTGCCCTGCCCGGGCTGGCTTGGAACAGCGGGGGGCTGGAAACGGGCAGCTGCCTCATTAGGACAAGACGGAGAAACGATTTAAACTATTTTGAAAGGAAGCGAGGCTGAAATGGGCAGAACATACCATTTGATTAATCGCAGGGTTTTGTTATTGCTAAAAGTTTTAGATGTG
This sequence comes from Hiodon tergisus, assembly GCA_025775045.1. NCBI lineage: Eukaryota > Metazoa > Chordata > Actinopteri > Hiodontiformes > Hiodontidae > Hiodon > Hiodon tergisus. Next base: position 4,484,777 of record JAOVYW010000036.1, on the reverse strand, counting down.
CTACATAGATATCATTTTATGCATATTTATACTCAATCGCTGGTCAGCCCCCCTTTTCAGCACCGTTGGGACAGTACCACGCACAGATCCTTCACAAAGACACGAACGCTGTGGGAGGCGGGGTCTCGCAGGGCTTAGTAGTGTATTAGTGGACAGGCTGAGAAAGGGGCGGGAGGGGGTTCCAAAAGCACAAGGAGCCCACAAAAACCCTCCAAGTATCATCCTACCCACAAACTACTGAAACCTCTACATTTAAATAAGGGGATGGAACTGAATTGTGTCCAATTACAGGGAGCCACCCAAAGCCATAGAATGTAGTCCAACTGGAAGGTGCCATGGCAACCATGTTTATCCTTATTGTGCATTGATGAATGCAAAAGCACACTGCCTCAGCATCCTTGAAGCCCAATCTCATCCATTGACTCCTGTCAGCTCCAATATCCAGTGGTTGAAATAACAGGGTTTCCCATTACAATATCAATTTCTGATGGGGAGGTCTTCACCTTTAAAAAGCAGGGGGAACTCTAGGAGCAGTTTGGCTACAAAAAAAAGAAGGATTTTAATCCAGAACCCATATAGAATGCAATAGGCCGTGTACTGTCAAGAGCACTCAGGAAACACTAACGATATGGGGGTCCAAGGCTACAACAGCTGCTGCGTCACAGCCTTGTGACACGAGATTCCATCTGTGCCCTGCGCCGGTGAACCCTGCTGAACCCTGCTGACCCACTGCTGGTCCCCAGAGGGAGATCCACCCTCTTTACAAAGAGCTTTAAAACAGTGCTCACTTGTGTACAGGATATGCTATTCCTACCACTGAAAATAACAGTAATCACATTCATTAATAAAGACCTTTAAGACAGGTACGTCAATTGTTTTGGACAGAGGCGATGCATTAAGCGTGGGGCGTGTGATGGCTAGGTCTGTCTGCCGGCCTGTAGCAGCCTGCAGGGCCCTCCACAAAAAAACCCCCAGCCTCCACAACCCTTTAATTCACAGGCAGCCAGAAGACACATGACACATGACTCGCTGAAGCTCAATCCCAGAGCTCAAATCAGCTCTCCGGGGCATAAAGATGCACGCCACGCAGAAACGATACTAATGACTCCCAGAACCTGTCAGACTAATGTTCTTCCCCCTCTCTCTGTGAATTAAACCGGACGTTTACCTCTGGGTCGGCAGCAGATACTGTCAGGGACAGTAGCTGGGGTGGGTGGGGTGGGGGCTTCAAGCGACACCATAAAACTCACACTGCGAGCGTGTGGCCAGACCCCTTCCTGCCTGCACCACGGGAGCGTCAATCCCGGAGTTATGCCGGGAATGCTGGGAACGCCAGGAACTGCCAGCATGCGGCGCAGCCCAGGACCACTGGCACGCATGCATGCCTCAGACTCAGCCAGCCGCTCGGCCGAGCAATAGGACTAACCAGCGCAGACAAACTAGTGCCAGCTCTACGTGTTTAACCATCTAACACACCACACTTGCAGACCAGATACATTATACCTCTTAGTCCATTCCTACAAAGGTTTGAACTCAAATTGTCATCTTCGGGTCGCATCAAGTTAGACATGTTAATATTTTTTATCACTGTGCTTACGGATTTTGCACTGACACTGTGTTTTTTTGTAATGACTGCGATCATCCGTGGAGGTTCTCAATACTCTGATTCAAGCTTCAGAGACTCTGGAATTTCCTCAGCGCGGCTTTTGTGCTTTTACAACCCAAAGGCTGTAAGACCCAAAGGCAAGACGACACAAGACGCTTAGCACGCATCGCAGACAGGGACATGCCGGCCTGCTCGTTTAAACAAAAAATACAATTGGTTTTAGAGAGCTGGTTTTTTTAGCGCACAAGCTCTGGTGCAAAGCGCTGGTATCAGATCTGCGCTGTAAGGCCCTCTTGCCCTTTATCTGTGAGAGGCCATCACCTGGCACTAAACAAGGATCCCTTTCACACGGGCTTCTTTGATCCCGAGCCGCTGGCAACGACTTCACTCAATTGGCTATTGACGAACCGCGTGTGACGCGTGCAGTGTGCGCAAGGAGGAACAGAAACATGGGCAAGGGCTCCCACCCGTCTGCTGGGCTGTCTCCATGCAGCGCTGAGGTGTGACCGAGCACGCGGTAATACACTCTGTGTCAGACAGACGGCGACGGAGACACAGCGACCGTCCCGGAGAGGGAGCTGAGTCAGGTGGTGAGAGCAGGACACTCTGTTCAGTCTCCAGTTACGACCTTGGCGTTTAAGGTAAACCGCACCCGGCTGCTGTTCACAGTCGGGAACCTAATCCACTGAAGTGTTGGTGAATAAATAAAGGAAATGCTTTTTCCAGGGCATGCCTGACAGGGTATATATGTGGTAAATGAGGCCATCGCTGTAAAGTTGGCCAGGACTCTGCTTTCTGTGGTCCGGACTCTGCTTTCTGTGGTCCGGACTCTGCTTTCTGTGGTCC
>JAOVYW010000036.1:4469886-4482225 GCA_025775045.1 Hiodon tergisus | reverse complement strand
GGACTCTGCTTTCTGTGGTCCGGACTCTGCTTTCTGTGGTCCGGACTCTGCTTTCTGTGGTCCATTTTACTCCACGGTGTGGTAAGATGGACCGAGTCAGAACAGGGGGGTGTGTGCCAGCCTGTTGGGTGTCGAGTGAGGGCTAGCCCAGGAAACCCATCTCAGACTTTGGGTGGGGTAGGGGGGAAGGACGCGAGAAACCCTGCCCCTTGTGAGGCCTGTCTGGAATGTGTGGGAGACGGGCGAGGTCCCAGCACCTGTCCGGGATGGGGTTTAAGGGCATGCTTCTGGCTGCTAATCACCGCCAAAGGCAGATGTGCCTGCTCTGTGGATGGCAGTTTCTCCCCGGGCATACGATAAAGAAAGGAAGGATCATGGAAGATTTTATATCATATTATTTTACGGAGAAAATATAAGAGCTGGGCCAAGGTTCGTCCTTCTCACAGGCACGATTCGAATCCTTTTCAGCGCTCAGAATTAGTTCCGTTCACACACACTGCCGTGTCTTTTCAGAAAAGAGAAGTTTGGGTCCATCACCACAGACAGAAATGAGGAAATGGCAGTCTTAGGGAAATTTCATGAACGGTATCTTGCATGCAGTAGCAATTCTGCAATCCAATGTGCTCATGACCAGATTTTAAAATGTATTTTATAATTTGGCGAATAGCTTTCCTGCCGTTTGCATTTGACCACTGACGCATTACACACTTATGATCCAAAAGCTCTCTCTCTCTCGCGCGGCTGTCGTCTGAAAGGCGCTTGGACGCTGGGTTCCCACAGTGGCAGCCAGGCACATCTGCGCCCTCCCGGGACAGGAACAGCAGCAACGGATGCTTTGGGAACCTGCGCCGGGGGCCATACCTCATCCGCGCGCATAAACAGTGCCTCGGTCACCACAGCGACCGGGAAACAAAAGCCACTTTCTGACGATCAGGCCCTGATGTCACCCTGTTTACACTGACGCCCTATCTAACAGGCGCCGGGATCTGGTGGGGGATCAGGCAGAACACGTACGCCAACAGGTTTGGACAAACTGGGGGCGGGGCACCGAAACTGTCCTGTCTGACAGCCGTCTGAGAGAGTAAAAGAATGAAGGGGCTGAGTCTCTCGTCTCCAATTAACTTCAAAGCACCTGGATGTGAACGAAAAAGGGAAGGGTTCAACAGTCTGCCTAATGTGAGAACCGGAGCGCGAACTTGAGGGTGAGGCCTGTCGGGTCAAAAGGCCGGCCACAGGAGAAAACGGGGAAGTCACCAAGGGGAGGGACATCCCTCATTAACAGGTCTGGCACAGTCACAGCAAGGGCAGTGGGAAGGTGGCCATCGTCGGCAATGTGAATGGACAAGGAATGTCTTGTCAGTTCCAGCCTGAGCTCTATTAAGATTCCACCGGGGCTTGGCAACTAAGCAAACCCGTGCTAATGACTGTTTGGCTAGGCGGCTGGGGAGAGGGGGCGAGACACTGTCACAAAAAAGGGGGAAACGACTGCAATTAGCGGATCGGGTGGTAATTGTAATTGCAAAGTCTCCATCTGCCTCAAACTGCGATGAATCCCAGCTCTAAACAACGTGGAAACGTAGGGGCTGAAATGTTGGTTTTTACACTGGTAGCAATGAGCGTGATTGTTGACTAATCTGCCAGCGCTGTGTGCGGATTAGGATTTGACCGCTATTGCTTTAAAATCTGACGCGATCCAGATCAAGATTTCCCCTTGTTTATCCATTTAAGCATCGTTTTGTCTTGAGACACAGCCCGAAAAGATCAATTATTTTTATATTACTACACATATTGATAATATCTGCTGTCATATTATCCCATGAACACGTGTACTGGGCCACATTCGTCCCGTTTGCTGCTAGAGAGCTGCCAGCCCTTTCATGTGAAGATAAGCTAAGCAAAGCCAAATGACTGAGTAAATAGCCACTTTAAAAAACATTGATGGCGAAACTGGCAAATCGCATAGATTAGAGTTGAGTATTCTGTGTAGGAAAATGTTGTTCATTTTGTCACGTGCATTACTTCATGCCCCCCATGCATGAAGTAGTCCAGACAGAAGGGAAAAGAGCTCTGGTCATTGATAATTCAGCCAGCTGCGTCGCTCTCATTGTGAAGCAAGGCAGTTCTACATAACCAGACATGCACACAGTATACAGCAGGACAGGTTTTCATGCCAATGCGCCCAGGACCTTTCGCTCCTACTCAAGCTGCCATCCTCGCCACGCTCGAGCGTCAAGGGTTTGCAAAAAGAGGCCTGCCCAGCAGTAGCCAAAGCTGAAGCACGCAGACCTGCGCCCCAAACGTCAGCACACCCTGGGTCCTGCTTAAATCCCTGCTGGGGGTGGGCGGGCGGGCGGGCGAGCACAAACTCCGATTACTCAGTGACACAGAGGTGAAGGCGATTACCGTTGGCCCCAGTGTCCATGTTACCCTGTCAGGCAATCGTGATCTGAACCATGCCAACGGTGCTTTCCCGGAGTACAGCTAATGAGAATGAAAGACAACGTCTCGCCTGATGTGGAACTATAGAACAGCGATATATCGAGACCCCTGTCATGACCGTGTCACATCTAAATCTCCGGGCCTAAGTGTAGAAAGTCGAGAGCTAGTGTCTGAAACTAGTGGCTGTTCTTTACCCCATCGCACTTTGTCAGTTTCTGAACTGCAGCTGGTACCAGTTTATACCAGGAATGTCTGGTTATTTTTTTATAACTCTTTTAAACTCAAATGTTTCTTGTTGTAAAGTCATGACCTGCAGCAGAATGACAGGCCTGAAGACAACGGCAAAGGTTTCCTGTGGCCAACATAGGCGTGGGCATGGCCAAACATCTGGCTCTCCCCTGCATTGTGAGAGGTCTTGTTTTGCCCAATGGTCCCAGTCAGAGTCAGGGCTATACCATAACTTTAAAAAGGGGCTAAGTGACAACTAAACCATTGCAATGACTACGTGCACACGCACACGCACACGCACGTCAGCCAACCACTGTGGCTTAGTTTTTCACTGATGTCATCTCCACATCCTTACTACCCAGCCGCAGTTTGGCAAACGACTTATGTTCACTTGAAGCTAATGGGTATGAATCCTGTAAATGTGCTCAACATCTCCCTGCCACTGATGTAATGTAACAACCTGTGCACCGTTTGTCCCCAGCAATGGGCTCAGTTAAAGTATTAAAGAGGGAGTCTGGCAACGGGCAGAGAAACAAAGGAATCCGGGCGGCACGCTCCAGAGTGGACTGACATTGTTAAATATTTCAAACCGCTGCTGTCAGCGGTTTCCGAGGCTCAACCTTCACGTCTCATTTGTCTCCGCAGCGACGGGGCAGGCCTCGCGGTGGGTGGGATACAGCTTCTCAATGGGGTGGATGGGGGAATGGGGCATGAATCCCCTTGAGTGATGGGACCTGTTGTGAAGTGCTCGGAAAAGTGGCCTACGCCGCTTCACTGTATGTTGGTGTCATCTGTCATTTGCGTTTGTTTTTTTTCTTTTACCACTCATGTCTCTGAGAGCGTAGGGGCATTCCTTGATTAAAATATAGTGTGACAGAGCCACAAAGTGAGGGAAGTGAAATCTGCACAGTTTGCTATAGGCCAGTTGTTTGTCGCCAGTATTTCCCCAGGTTTTAGCTCAGTCAGATTTTTAAGCAATGTGGCATTTTATTAAAATAAGTATGGACCTAATTTAGTGTCCCCTCCCTATTTAGTCAGAAACCAAACCTCCAGGACGGAGAACCACCGCTTCAGGTTATGCCCTGTGCACTGAATTCACCCATACTTTATAAAGCAAAGCTTTCTCCCATTCAGTCGGCAAGCCGTCAGACCAACGGCAACTAATCGCGCGCAACATAGCAAAAAAAAAGCTCTTTTTAGAGCTTTTTCTTGTCAGCAGGGGTCACCAGCCTTTTCCCAATCGAAGATCTTCAAACTGAATCAAAATCAAAGCGTATTTACATTGTTGTGGTAACACTGTTGTGGACTACTTTTACCGATGAAAAGGTCAATGACCCCCGCTGAAACGGTGTAGCTCCGGAACGCCACGCCGCGGAAAACACAGACGGACAGGAGAAAGCGGGCTTCTCTGAAGAAAGAAAGTTGTCCCCTGAAAGCGGCCCATCTGTCCGAACCACTAAGTGGTCCACAGAGGAGAGTCCCACGTTGAGGGTAACGGGCCCTTTGACACGGTGGCCTGGCCTTTGAAAGAAAGGCTAATGCCCCCCGGTGGGCGGCGCCAGCACACACTTTGGGCCGCTGCATGCCATATGCGCATTAACTGGGAGAGGCATTTGCATAAAAAAGGCAACTATGGAGGCCCCCACAGCGTGTTACTTTTAAGATGATGCTTCCCGTATCTGCTGTCTGTCCCCACCACACTCTCTACCACACACGCAGGTAGGGCTGATGGGCTATTCTTACACTTACCCTTACACACAGAAATCCTGCTGAGAAACGGTTTAGCTCAATCACGGCCAATCGAATGGAGGCGATAGCCGGGCGATTTCAGCGGGTGCCCCGCGGTTTCCAGAGCGCCAGTGAGCGTTTATGCAAATCTGCAGGAGCGCACCTCAGGTGGCAACGCTGTGTGAGAGCAACCAGTGGAGCCACAGGGCAGGCCGAGCGAGGAACACTCAAACAGAGAGTTTTAACGACTGACTGTCTTAGTTTAGCCTCACTCCTCTAACGGCAAGCGCAGCCTTGGCATGGCTGGCTTCAGAAGCATGCGGTTCGTCTTAACCTAAGGTATACCAGGGCGAGGCACTATTTCAAGCTATGCACAAAGAGCCTAAAGATAGCAAGCCAGATTTTAGCCTGATTTCCTCTTCAACTTGGTCAGCTAGAGGCCGTTAGCATCACTGACAGTTTTCTCAGAAACGCCTGTATTTGCTCGGCTTTAGTGATTAAGAGCACAGATAATCAATTCAGTTCTGCTGAAAGGTAAAATGTAGAAGGTACATAACATGCAGCTAATATAAGAAAAAAGCATTTTCCAGTGCACAAGGCATCAACAACAAAAAATTATTAAAAAATTTAAATTTAATAAAAACAAATAAATATAAAAATTCACTGTGGAGAAGAAAGAACTCAGTTTCAACCATTTACCGTACTTGCTGAAATAAGTATATTTGGAACAGTAAGCAATAAGTGTGTCAAACCAAGTTCCTTTTTATAGTATAAACACAACTAATATCTTCCCTCATCAACCAGATGTATTGATCTGTCCAGCTTGTCCATCTGACTTTGTCATCTCTAGACACACTAGCGCAACAGAGCACATGCTTTTCCCAGACAAAGGAGGGTTGCTTTAAATCCGAGAAAGGTATTTTTAGAGTAAGACTAAAACGACTTGTTGCCTAGAGACCCGAACAGCGGAAACGGAGGAAAACTCCAAATTGCACAGATCTTGACAAACAATATCGCTTCCATCAGTCCTTTTAAATACTCCAACCACGCAGGGCGACGGATGATGAGTCACAGTCCACAGACAACTGAGGCAAGAGCCAGACTGTTGCGGAACATATTGCAACAGTCGCCGTCTTTGTGCTGAAAGTTGAAAAACAACAAAAAGCTGAAACAAAAGCTGATACGGACTTCCATCGCTGTTTGTTTTGACTTTGTTCTTTAATCACGAAGGGGGGGGGAACGCATTCGATAAAAATGAGATATTGCCAATTTACTGTCACGGGATAAAGTGAGCCAAAGGTCGGCCTACAATTCGCTGCCACGGCTCCACCTTGAACCATCGCTTCTGGATGGTCAATAAAATGAGACTAAACTTCGGGCTGAGGACCCAAGGACTCTGACCCCTCTGAGCCCCCGACCTCCCCTCATACACTGGGGCAAAAAGGCCACATGACCATGGTCTCCCAGAGTCCTGCAGCTACACCGTCTCCAGGGCACGGGACAGGGGAAAAGGCTGAAGCAAACAGAACACAGCACTGCTGCACAGACTGGAGGGTGCATACTAATAACAATAATAATAACAAAAAGACAAGCCTAGTTAGACTCCAAAATATTAAACGTAGACAATTAGGAGGCACAGACTGGAGAAATCTCAGCACAGCAACAACTAGCAGGCACCATGTGACTGGATAATAGGTCTGAAATGCACCCCTTGGACGAGGTCCAGCAAAAACTTCTCATATGATTGCGCAACCAAATAGAGGCTTCCCGATCTCTAATCTGCGCAAGCGTTTCTGCCAAGTGGCAGAACTCTAAGTCGATTTCCCCTCTCGTCTCGCCAAGCCACGCTTGCCTCAGCTCTTCCTCAGAGAAGCTCATGGGTATGTTCTGCCATTATCTTTCAGTCATACACATGCATTCTGTTGAGTACACATCAGGCTTTCGGACCCTTAAATAGTTCTTGCACATACTGTGTCAAAATGCATTGCATTAGGAATCAAATGGCAAGACACAATCTTAACAAGCATACACCTAGTGGAAATTTCCTATTAAATAAATGTATTTATCACGAACACAGAGAGCCTTAAAAATTCCGAATTCCAAGCGATGCATTTATAAATCAAGACTTGTACATTCATGTTTCTTTTGGAAAGCGTACCAGTGGCTGTCCAAAAAATAAAAATGAATTGGACACCACCAAAATTGGACTACCACAACTTCAACCTTTTTAACTTTTCACTAATCTCTCCTACCATTCGCTCCATCCTCAGGATCAAGCTCTTCCTTGGACTTGAGAATCCTGCTGACCCTCCTGGACATGGAGGAGAAGAGGCTGTGTATGGAGAGGTCGTTCTGCTCTGAGTCAGAGCGCACCTGTCTCAGGGCCGGCTTCTCCGTCCAGGTGCTAGGCCTGGGTTCTGAGATGGACCTGTAGAAAGGGATCGTGGGTCGTAGCGATCGAGAACTGTCCTGTTCGGCCGGCATAGTCAGGGGCTTAGTGCTGGAGACCCACCGATAAACCCCCCTCGCTCTGGGGCAGCTCCTGTTAAGGCTCCCCTGTTTGGGCAAAGTCAGCCTGTGGGGGCTCCTCCACTTGTAGCTGTCCAACGCCTGTTCGGGAGCTGAGAAGGACTGGTGCTGCAGCCGCGGCCTGCTGACCCGGAGCCAGCAGTATGCCTCCAAACAGTCCCGGTCCAGCGAGGACTGCAGGGGTTCAGAATCCACCCTGGATCCAGACATCTCACCACAGTGAGAAAACTCAAACACACTGAAGTCAATACAGGCTTGAGCTTCAGCACGAACCCCAGGAGAACAAAGCGCTTCAGCAGCCCCGAACAACAATAAGCTCCATGACCTCGCGACTACTGAACGTCCTTGAGCGGCTATGTCCAAGAAGCGGCGTTCGTAAGCCTTTTCAAGGTTTCTGCTTTGTCGTCCTCCACACCGAACAACACATAGCCTGGTTGAGGTTGTAGTCACTGCTTCCTGCTATCTCTGCAGACCAAGCCTTCCTGAGAGGAAGTGGGGCTGAGATGTCGTCACAGCAGTCTGCCGCATGCAAGCCAATACAGTGAGAAATGTGTTACCGAGGCCATGCTTTTTTTTTCTGTCAACTGCCAAGATTACAAGACAAGCCTGAAAGCTGGGACAAAACAGGTCTAGCAAAAGATAAAAATTAAATACATGCATAATAATATATATTTGTTCCATTTCCTATTCAAGTTATACAAGGGGAATTTCTGTCTCTTTGTACTGGAAATACCCAGTATAATATAATCAGAGTTACGTACTGCCCCCCCCAAAAAAAAAAAATTACAGTGATTGAGACATAAACCTTCAAAATGTATTGTCATAGCCCTTTCTGAACAACTGAATATTTCCCTTAAAACCCTAACATGGGATTCATAAGTTGTCCCCGGTTTAAGTTAGATTCTTTCTGAAATCCTGATGAAATCCTCAACTATGTGTACCCCATTCTCACTTCCTGCTTAAACAACAACACATGGTTGTTACCATGGGCAGAAGTCCATCTAGACTATAAATTTAAATTAATATATTAATTATGTTTCAAATATGTATATTTTAAGTAGGTTTTAGGGTCAGTTAAAACCACTGAGGGAAAGAGGCTTGCTGGCCGCCTCTCTCCATACGGCACGCTCCATAAACAACCACGGGCCCGGCTGAATAAAGATCGGAAGCTACGCACCCCTAGCCCCTTTTCCCCCAGAGAAAAATTCACTGCGCCTTCCTTTGTGACCTACAGGTGAACTGCGCTGACGGCAGCAGGGCTGGGATGTAACCAGAACCCGGAAAGGCGCGGCCTCGCTGATGCACGGGGGAGTGGCTCGCGTGGTTGGCTGACCGTTCCTGCTCCGACAGGAGGGCCTGTGTTGTGTTGGCCTCGTCCCGGATGGCTCCCACTTCAGCTGCGTCTCGGGACAGGATGATGTCGGGGAAGCTTCTCCTCACGGCGTCACTTTATTAAGAAGCCACGTAACACACTCATCTCATTGAATTTCAAAGGTTTTAGTGATGCTACATTGCTAAATGATAAGTAAATAGATCTAAAAAAACAAACAGATAACCAGTTAATTAAATCCAAGGTTGGAAGCCAGTCGCCGCATTCCACCAAAGGATATTAACCAGCATCCTTTTGTCCACTATTGCGTTCTACTGATTGTTGAACCAATATCCCAGCTTGAATCTCCACGTGGACAGGAAGGCTGCCTGCCAATACTTTCCTCGCCAACCAAAATAAATATCATGCAATCTCCATAATATTAACCAACTGGCGCCCTCAGCATCTTGTGCTGCTTCCGAACGACAAAGGTCACAATGACCTTAGGATTACTTCAAGGAGCAGGAAGCCATTTTAAACCCCTTTACAGTGTGTGAACTGAACACCAAACATCAGGGAGAGTCAGCCAGGAGGAAACGGCCCCGTTGTTTCATCACAACTTCCTGTTCTTCCAGGAGCTCCCACAAAAGAAAGAAGCATGTGTCAGAAATCCAATCGCATTAAAAACCCGGCACTTCCTTAGCAAATCCCTTCTGAGGAAACGCCTGAGACTTCTGCCACGCTGCCAGGGGAGGAAAGAACTGTAATGACTACTGAGAATGGAACCTACATGCTGTGTCCTCCCCCTAATAGCTCCTTATTACTTCAAACCGTTCCACCGTCCTCTTAAAACCCAACATAAATACAGAATACAGAAGTGCTGGAATGCCAGTAGCCAAAACAAATAAATGCCAATGAAAAAAGCAACTGGAAATCGCCTTCATACTTTCGACCATAATTTAGGACTAAATTATTCTTGAATTTATATCACAAAATGTATTTGTGAGGTTGACACTGCATTTGTGCCATCTCATGTTTAGACAGCCTAAACCAAATGCAAGAATATTTTTCACAGAAATGAAACTACTGGAATGCTCAGACTGCATACTGTGTACGGCCCTGCAATTGTGACATTTCTATCAGTTTTTAATTATATATATTTTTGAGATGCCAATTGTGCCAATGACTCCCGCCACACACAGGGAGGTTAGCCTACTGTAATAGGCCTAATGTAATAGGCCTAGAGCCACAAGTCTTTTTAGCACCCTGCAGGCTACACAGAGGTTGAGCGCCGACTGGCTGAGATACACGTCACTCTCAATGGTACTGCAAGCCTGCAGGCCCCAGGAGGAAGCCCTGCAGATTTAAACCACCCCAGTACGGGCTCTCCCAGTCACCATCGGCCAACGAGCGGTATTCGAACAGCCGGACTCCAACCCATAGGGCTCAGTCTGTGCTCTGGCAAGCGCATTTACACACAGAGCCCTGGGGGGCGGGGATTATCTGGTGTAATGAAACCATTATGGAAGGTAACAGTTATTTGCAGGGAAATTCACAGTTTACCAGAAATAATAACTGTGATTCAAGGTAATGCAGTACAATTCTTCAACAGTATATAACTGGCAGCTTGGAGTTTCTTTAACTGTGAAGTCAACAGAGCTTTTAGATGGTTTTTCCTCATGAAAACACAATTAGGACCTGAACTAAAGAATAGTAGAAACAATCAGAAAATATCCTCCTGGCAGGGAAAATGGAATGGGCTATAAAGAGCAGTTAACAAGCGTAATTTAAGGCGCTGATTTGAGGCCGCAGATTCCACAGAAACCGGATCCTGTAAAAGCACGAAATCACCAGCCTCTCGGGGTGACACAGGCTAGTCAGAAACCGGCCCAATTAGCAGGGAAGAGGAGCGGCGAGGACTCAGCGATGGGGGAGGTGCCAGCGCAGATACGCCATTTCCCCCTAGCGGCACCCCCCCCCCCCCCGGGCCCTGCTCCGCTGGTCGCTCGCTCCGGTGACACGCCAATGGCTCCACTGACGGAGCGTCAAGGGACCGCTGTTTTGTGCAAGCCATTTTTTATTTGATTTTATCTATTTATTTTAAACGCCGCCCCCTTCTTAATCTGTTCTGGCGCAGTGAGTAACTGACAACAGGGAAGAATGAGGGTGTAGGTGCAACCGCTTCCTAAAAATAGCAGCCCTCTATATAAAGAGCAATAAATCAACCTCGGTATAAAAGGAGGCCGCTTGGAGCACGACAAACGAGAGGCGAGGCCTTGGGGGTGTCCTGCACAGAAACAGCTCTGGGACGGCTTGGTCAGGGGAGCAGGAGGCTGTGCCATTGTTCCCAGCCTCCTGCTGGGCACCTGCGTGGCGCGGAGAAGCCGGTGAAACTTGCTCCTCACGGGGCTACCAGTAGGATCTGGTCCTTCTGCACAGAGGAACCAATTTACTGGATATTTGTTCTCCAAAACCCTGATGCAAATATTATCTGCACATGTAAAACAGGGTTCACAGAGCACTTCGGATTACAATTTTTTTTTTTCTCTAGATGTAGTTCGGTTTCGCCATGACTAGTGAGACGCCATGGTAAAGCAAATGTGTCAAATTTTAAGTACCTCTGTGCAAAGCAGAAGAAGTGTCAATGAGCTTCACTGCTTAATCACAGCACAACTCCCTCCTACTACCAGTGCCTGTGCTGCCAGACTGTGCTCGGTGGATGCCTCTCGCATCGCCCCTGCAGGCACACGTGGGTAAATGATCCATTGTGTTTTTTCCACACTGCAGCCGCAGGACCCCCCTGAAATAGATTGTTTGCTTATTTTTAGATGGGGAAGATTGGCTCCTTGTTTTGGTTGTGAGGAGGGGAAATCCTCCCCCCCGCCACCTTGACGACAGCCAGGCTTGGGTGAGGAGGGAACTTTCCACTTCCTGCCCGGGCCATTGTAACCTGGCCGCACAGGAAGTGAAGAGAGTATCAGAGGCACGGTCCCCTTGCTGGCTCTCACAATCACGCACACGCGCACACACACACACACACACACAACTGGTTTACTACGTGGATGGTAATATACTACGGTACATAGAAGACAGTTAAAGCTACCGGCGGAAAGGCCTCCGGTAAAGTGGCTCAGTCGGTAAAGGCGGATGCTGAGCACAGCCTATGAGCTGGGTTAGACCGGAAAACTCCAGCTAATGTCATTCGTTGCTTCTGACTGCTTCTGAGGGCACCGTTTCTGCTTGGCTAGACCGCGACGCACTGGCACGCACTGATCATAAACACGCACAATAACACGCGTACGCAGGGAGGCAGCCACAGGAAGCAAAGGCTTCTCTTCCACTCGCTGCAGTCATTCAGTGAGTGGTCAAATGGGTGAATCTTTCCTTTGTGCCACCTCTTTTGTCTGAGGGTAAACGATTTTATTCAGGCAACGCATAGCCACCTACTCGACTTGATGATGAAAACCCTATGAGCCGCTTGCAAACCCCAGTGATCGTAGGCTGGCGACCAGTTTTGATCATCCAAAATTGTCAAATTGCAACTATCGTCATCTTTCATTACAAAACGACACATGATCTTTTGGGGGAAAAAAAATGTATTTTCATATCACAAGGCTGACTTCTCTTTCATCACTCCATGTTCTGCAGAATTTATCCTGCCTACGGGGGCAACGTCGCTAGTCAGGGGACACACTGGAGGTGGAGGTGGGTGTGTGTGTGTGTCTGTGTGTGTGTGTGTGTGTCTGTGTGTGTGTGCGTGTGTGTGTGTGCGTGCGTGCGTGTGTCTGTGTGTGTGTGTGAGTGTCTGTGTGCGCGTGTGTCTGTGTGCGTGCGTGTGTCTGTGTCTGTGTGTGTGTGTGTGCGTGTGTGTCTGTGTGTGTGTGTGTGTGTGTGTGAGTGCGCGTGTGTGTGTCTGTGTGTGTGTCTGTGTGAGAGTGTGTGTGTGAGAGTGTGTGTGTGTGTCTGTGTCTGTGTGTGTCTGTGTCTGTGTGTGTCTGTGTGTGCATGTGTGTGCGTGCGTGTGTGTGTGCGCGTGCGTGTGTGCGCGTGTCTGTTCGTGCGTGCGTGCATGTCTGTGCGTGCGTGTGCGTGCGTGTCTGTGCGTG
>JAOVYW010000036.1:4447242-4457773 GCA_025775045.1 Hiodon tergisus | reverse complement strand
AAAATGCCGCGACCCCCCCCCCCCCCCCAAAGAGGCTGGGACTCGCTGGACATCCTTATTGAGATCTTTGGGACGATGGAATGCAATGACGAAAACTGCTGCCTGCCGCTCCAGAATCCTGGCTACTAAGGTCATTCACAGAAAGTCAGCTGACATCATAGCCTCACTGAGTCAGTGCCTGGGGGAAGGAGGGGTGCAGACATCCTCCCTCGCATTGGCCGAGAGGGCTGAGATCCAAGGCACAATCCCCTAAATTCACTGCAGCTATCGAAAGACCCCCTGCTAAACCCACCCCCATCCAAAAAAAGCAACTCTTCAGAGGGAAATACACTAAACCATGTCATGAGAACGAAATTCATCATTACACATACTTTTTAAGAAATCTAATGACATAATAAAACCCAGCATTACGACGAGTCGAAAAACTGCAGGTCAAAACTCCCAACCCCCACATATGTAGAATGGACTCTTCCATGAGTTCTGTACATTTACCATATCCTTTTTCTAAGGGGGGGGGAGGGGGGGCTGAATAATGAAATACATAACTACAGCCTTCACAGCTTGAGCTCATGTTACATTAAAAGAAATTTGTCCCAGTGATGTGAAGTCATGCGCGTGGTGCTGAGCCACGCGACCGCCAGGAATGGAGGAGACGAGACGACAAGCAAAGGGTTTCTTTTAACAGACTGCACGTCATGACCGGGCCTCCCAATCGCTCAGTTTCCCATGCTCTATAAAGGGCAGCTGACAGCATCCCCGCCCATCCCCCCACCCCACCCCACCCCACCCCACATCCCCAGAGGACCTTCTTTGCCCAATTCACAGTGACACAACAGCCTTTTACAATGATCTGACCATGAAGCAGGGGGAGGCAAAAACGCAGAGACAACAGCCTTTAACAATAATCTAACCAAGAAGCAGGGGGAGGTAAAAAGTGAGAGACAACAGCCTTTAACAATAATCTAACCAAGAAGCAGGGGGAGGTAAAAAGTGAGAGACAACAGCCTTTTACAATGATCTGACCATGAAGCAGGGGGAGGTAAAAAGTGAGAGACAACAGCCTTTTACAATGATCTGACCATAAAGCAGGGGGAGGTAAAAAGTGAGAGACAACAGCCTTTAACAATAATCAGGCAAGAAGTGGAAGGGGGATAACACCACACCCCCACCATTGAGTACCATTATGGTAAATCATTATTTTATATAGCTTTTATATGTACATTATTACATAGCAGGACAAGACAAAACCTCACCCTATGTAGGGCCCTCATTTACAATTGGACTTAAAACCAGAGCCAGACAGAAAGTTGCTTCTCTAATTTTCTTCTTTAAGAACGACAGAGAGGCCTGTTTTTCAACACTGTTTTCTTAATCCACATTTATAAATTTAAGCCGTACGTTGAAATAACAACAATTTCTATAGGAAATGCAGGCATCAACATGTGCTTACTTAAATCCGACATGTATCTGCATGCAAAGTTAAAACTTAACAAGTCCTTGGTGAAGAGAATTGGGCGACTAGGCCTGGTTCTCAGCAGCCTGTTATGGTATTTATGTTTTTCTCCATTGGCGGAAAAATCAGCATAAGCCCCATTAAAGTAAGTGTAAGGAATAGTTCCCAGAAGTATCACTCACACATTCATACAGCAGACATTGATATAAACTTATTTTACCCAGCATGCCGTCAAACGGGACAGCTGGGCTAACATGTTAGACGAAAATAGTTTTCTAAGAGTACGGTAGAAGACACTTTTATTGAGTAAGCAGTTGTCGAACTTCTCAGGTTCTTTCAGTGTCTCCACTCAGGCCACCATGCTGGGGATTCAATTATTATGAGGTAACTTTTGCTTTCATTATAAGTATAGTGTAATTAAGCTTCTTCCATAGGGGTCAATTTACTAATGCCGTCAGACTGACTTAATGTAGGAGAGGGTTTTTAGGAATAAAATGAATGAATTTAAAGATTATCATTTGTAAATTGGCCCATTGTTCTTTTTTTTATTTGTTTTAATGAAAGTGTGCCAGAGATAGAACAGATGGGCATAATCTGATCCCTGGTTTTGATCTAAACGTGTGGATCCATTGAAAATTGGACACATTTTGTATGTAGCTGAGGTTGATCCCGTGCAAGCAGGCTGTGAAATTGTAGGCATATGGACTACGCAGCTTTCGACGCTCGTCCTCTGCATACACCCAACTTAGACGGCACTTTTCTTGCTGAACTATGTTGTGTCATACGATAAACACGAGTTGTGCTGTGCCACACTGCCGCAGCGGAGAACAGAACACCTGGATTAAAGCAAAGGAGACAGCTGACAAACACTGGCCCTGTCAACCTCCCACTCAACATATTCCTGCCCTACATCTGGTATGAAGCTCATCCCAAGACAACATTTCCCACCTTACCTGTCCCTCTTCAGGCCTTCAACTACCGTCCCCCCCCCCCCCCGGGCTTGTTTCCCTTGTGACGAAGTACCCTGATTAACTAACAGGACTAAAGATTTCAAAATGACACATGATACATGTGATACATACAAAAAAAACACAAGATTTAATTTTATTTTTTTAAGAAAGGAAGAGCATATTTGCTACACCTTAAAAGAGCAACGGTCTCAGCCAGAGAGGAACAGTGAGGACCCACTGACTCAGCGAACAGTAGCCCTACTGTTGTTGAACTGAAAAACTTACTTCCACGTGACTGGATTATATATTTTTTTAAAACAGTTCACTCAGAAAATAAACCATTGAGGGTTTAAACCACGAGATAGGGATAGCAGGTTCCTTGCAGAATTTTTCTAGGAACAAAAGCCAGGCATTAATGGAGATCCAATGGGGAGCGCAAGGTGTTTCCAAGTCACGATGTGACACAAAGCTTTGAATGGCTGAAGTTCTGCAGCAAATAAGGCAAAATCAACAGAGCAAAATACTCCCACAAAAAAAGAGTATTTTTATTTATTTGGCAGAAAGATAAACACTGGGCTCTTACAGACAGGTGATGTGAAACCTACGGATGTCGAGCTCTGTAAACTGAACCTAACCATAGGGATGGGTCTCATGTGATCCATTTTGTTCAGCCACAGCTAAGATACCACTAACCCTGAGATTCAGAACTAATCACAATCACATGAAGGCATGAAAAAGACTTCCTAAAGGACTGCACTCCAATAAAGTGTCAATAGAGCCCTGGTACAGAACTGCACTTCCAAATAAAGTCAGGAAACTTCTCACAGATGTTAATGAAGTTTGTGGGATAAAAAAAGAAAAAAGGTGTACGTTCCCATACGTATTGTCTGATCATGAAAAGAAGAATTGTAAATGCAGTCGTTTGTGAGCCTGTCTTTGTCTTTGAGAAAAGGAAGTGAATTTTTAAGGAGAGGTTAGGTGTGTTGAAACAACAGAGTTTGTGTCTTTTGTAATTATACAAAATAGAATAAGATAACGCTTACTAAATGACAAATATCCAACACTGTCCATGGCATTTACACTAAATATATATATATATATATATATAAAACAGTGCCATTTTGCAGGAAAAAAACAACTATTATTACATGATTATTATAATCAGTTGCTCTCTGATTTGAAGTTAGACCCACTAATCGGCTCACAGCCTCAGTCCCTCAGCATACGATTTTTTCTTTTAGATTTCTTGTTAAAAATATTTTTTTAAACCCTACTTATTTATGGGATTTCCTCCGGGGAAAGGATTACGGGAAATAATAATAATAAAAAAAAATAGTACAAGGTGAAGGCAACGGAGTGATTTTTCCAAAAACCTTTACACGAAACAAGTGTTAAATCCACTTGACCATTTCACAAATCTGTGGATTACTACCATCTATGTAGCAAAGCAGTATGCCATCTAATGAGTTTCCATTAGATCCTTCTTCAACCATATCGTCCACAACATTAACACCTAACAAAACATAATATAAAACTAATCTTGACAAAATTCTATTTGCAACGACAAATAATTTATTTTGTGTGGTGAGGGCTGGGGGTCATGCTGCCAAGCCAGTTACGGTAACTGACAAGCAGGTTAAATTTTGCATTACGCGCGCGATGATTTTTATTAAAGGCAACTGTATTTATTTATTTATTTATAATGAACAAGTATGAGAACTAAAGAAAATTCGAGCACACATTGTCAAATTGCGGTAGTGTGCCAACTACCGGGATTCGATCCTAACTGAGAAACGTCGTGCATTCTAATTGCTTTCAATAGGGTGGCCAAGCCGGTGCACATTCTAGGGTGAGAATACCACTGATACACTTGAATTTAGAACACGTCCCATGAAGATAATCTTCATTGCAATTACATTTTGACAAAAATGTAATGTAACAAAAAATATATAATCGATTTGTTTGTTTTCCTTTTTTAATCCACGTATTATATATTAAGGGAAACCCAACTCGGTTTATCGTATGAAAAACCAGTACTCAATTGTTAATGTATGCAAGTGTGGAGATCACATATTTCTTACCATATACTCGCACCCATCCTTGTTGCTGACATACAGAATCCAGAAGGATCCGATCCACAATTGGATCCAAGGACATCAGCCCACCGTGAAGTATGTCCACGTCTTCTGCAATCGAGTCCGTTTCCATACTGGACACACCTGCATGATACATGTCTGGTACTGATAGTGACTCCATCCTTGGCAAGTCCATGGCTTTGTAATGAGTGGAGGCGTGGAGGTTGTATGTTATAAGTCCAGCAACAACCGGCCTTTCGTCAACTAAGTAGACACTGGATAGATATATAGATAGATATCCGTATAAATAAATAACTGCCCGGTCCTTTTCTTTTCCCTTTCAGTTACTTCATGCTCAGGATGTTGTTGTCTCGTGTCGTTTGTCAGTATAAATCATTGTCCATCCTGTTATTTTGATTAAATTAGCTAGCAGGCTAAGACCCCAATCTTAATACAATTTAATTGGATTAGCCACCTAGCTAGTTTCCCCGTCGAAAAGGATCAGACTGCACTACCCGTAGTAGTAGTAGCAATAGTAAGCAAGCTACCGAGATGCTGCAAAGATGACGAACACCACAATAAAAAAATAATAAAAACACGGTTGATGACACTAAGAAAACCTCTAGAGCAGTGTTAACACTGGAATTCCCTTATTTATTTATCTAAAAGTTGTCAATGTAGTAGAAGTATTAGCTGTATATCTTGTCACTTCTATTTGTCCCCCCATTAATTGTATTTTCACTTTACCAACATAAGTAATGCCACTGAATCATCCCCATTATCATTCCATCTAAAATTCAGCTAGGATAAGGTAAAATATTTCAGAGACGGTACCTAGCTAGGTATCCTGGTCCTGACTTCCCGGGTTTAAATCCCACATTCAGTTAAGTGCATCTGATTCGGAACTAGTCGACTACCCGGTCAGTATCAACGGCACGCTCACAATGGGCTGCGGATATTCCAGTCATTCTAACTATTAAGTTAAAAAGTTGATACTACAAAAATTATAATCCAGCGCTACGTCCTTTCAAATAAAATAACTTAATCCCCGACGAGTTAATAAATAGTCAGATAAAATGACTCGCCGCTTCATCACGAAATGTTTCTCCCTTATTATTTTGCTTCAACGGGAAACAAAACGCCCTGCTCACATTTTAAAATCCAGAGCAGTTTTCCACTTCAATCACTTCTGCCTCAGCAAGGATCTAACAGTCAGGAGAGAGTAACGGATCTCAGAGTGGTTCGATCGAAACGGATAAATAAACGGGAAGCTCTCTGGAAGCGGGTGTGCAGGCACAACAATCAACCTCGGAAGAACTCTGCCAGAGCACATGGGAGAATAGGTTCAAAGAAGCTGTCATAGGTTATTTATTAAATATATAACAAGTACCACGACGCTCTCGTTGGTAAGCAACTAAAAGTGTGGTTAATTAAAATCGCAATGACTGCTAATATAGGCAAAACAGCATTCGTAAAATAGTCTTCCCCACATATCCCAGCTTTTTACTTTTGAAAGTGTTTTTTTTTTACTACTCTACCAAAATATAAACCATTCATAGGTGTTTTAGCGCACATTTTACTCAATCTTACTAAAAACGTTACGAAACCTTACTGCAGTTCTAATTTTTTTGTTAGTTGGGTTTTTATCCCTGGTGGGTGTTTTAGATCCCAAAATACAATAGAACATAATTCAGAATGAATATGAGTACTTTAAAACAAATCACCATAAATAGGGAAAGGGACGGCGGAATACCTCTGAGTTTGTGCCAGGTACAAAAAATATTTAAAAATGAAAGTCAAGTAACACAGCTTTTGTTCATTGTTAAACATGTTTTTGCACAAGAGGAACTTTACTCCTGTAAATAAGGTACTAGCCCCACAGCATTCTTCTTTAGATCCCCCCATTAATTGTGAAAATAAGATTGAATGTTAAACTGGATTACAATACAAATGCTTAGACCTGGACAGTGACCCTGTTTAGTGATAACTGTAAGAATTGACAGATGAGAAGGGTGCGTCAGCTGTTTTTAATATTAGAATCCCAAATAGCTCAGTTTTGACCACAGACAGTATGTTAAGGTATGCTAAATATTTTTGGCTCCCAAAAACGTTATCAAAGATTACATAACTTGGCCAGCAATTGGCTGAGTTTTGCTACTTTCCCTGTTTTGGGTGGCAAGAACCTTTTATAGTTTAAAATTTAAATTTATTTAAAGGTGTGAAGTCAAATTTGTTATTTATGAAGGAACAACTATACCATTCAAATAGTAAAAATACATATTCCATAAGTGAGTCACATATTTATTGTGTGTCCCAAGGTGTATACTGAAATATGTCATGCTCCGTAACTCAATGTAATTCTCTTCTGCAAACGGGGGTTCCCCAGGAAACACTTCCAATTCCATTTGTACCAAGAGTTAAAAGTGAATGCAATACTATTAATGTTTGACCCAAGTTATTTTATTATGTTTATTTACATACAATAGCAGTCAGTATATACAGCGGGTGAAATAAGTATTGAACACTTTTTTCTCAGTAAATATTTCCAAAGGTGCTATTGACATGAAATTTTCACCAGCTGTTGGTAACAACCCAAGTAATCCATACATACAAAGAAACCAAAACAAATGAGCTCACCAAATTAAGTTATGTGTAATAATGTGAAATGACACAGGGAAAAAGTATTGAACACATGAAGAAAGGCTTTTGACTCATCCATGGAAAAAATCCATGTGTGACGTCAGTTCTCAATATCTTTTAATGGGGTTCCTATTAATATCCTTGTCCCTCTGAAATGTGGCGCACTTCAGTCTTGTCTGCTTTGGGACCAGTGCCGGTCGGAATTTCCGTAACAGAGCCAGTGTGGCGACTACACCATGTGACTTCCAGCCTTCCTTTTCAGCCTGTCAGTTATGCACAAAGGAAGCTGCCGTTATGTGTTTGCATATATCCTTTCGGAAAACATACACCACTGTTGCCCCCCCCCACCAAAGTCAACCATTACAATAACAATAAAAAGCTTTCCTCAGAAGAATAGGAGATGACGGGGAACAGGGGGTCTCTTTTGACTTTCCATTGGAAGAGAAGGTGGGACCACCGAGGGCTCAGTGGGGAGTCTCTAATCCAAACAGTGGTAAAAGATAACCCTGAGTTTTGCAACAAAGTGCTAAGAGTGGGTATTGTATGCTCGCTATGGCAAGTCACTAAAAGGTCACCCTCTGCTGTGCTGATGAATATGATTGACCTTGAGACACTGGAAAATAAAGAGCCAAACTGGAACAGTAAGAGTGATAAGCAGCAGACTACCCTTTCTGACCGGGGGGTATAGTTAGGATTAGAGTTTTACAGAGGCATAAAGACCTCTTATAGATCCTGTTCCACGATTAAGAACTGAGCCAGGTTTTACCAAGACGGCTGTTTCTAAACTGGTTGTTGCTGACAGTACAGTCCTAATAAAGTTATTGATAGTGTGACCGATTTTTTGGCCTAGCAGGCCTTGAAGACCATGATAACCTTGTGCTTTGTTGGATTAGGTCCACTTTTTAACATCCACAGGGTAGATGTCTGGGGGACACTTGACCTGCATCATGCCCCAAGCTCTGGTTGTAGGAAGATTTTTGAAATGTGACAGCAACATCATAAAGATTCCATTAAAAATGATCCTACACTTTGTATTTGGCTATCCAGCATTTCAATGAATGAGAACCTTATCTGTCTTCACGATTCAGTGGGGTTGATTAAACCACCTCTAGATACAGCTAAACTACATATGTTAAATGAAATATAAATGTATGGTAATAACACAAACTCTCTGTTTATCAGTTATGTTATTAGCTTGATAACACTGTATTTTAACACATTGCAAAAAATTACTGAGAGTAAATTAAATAGCTGTTCTGAACGATCTTTTCTATGTTCTTAGCAAACAGCAGGGTCTGAAAAGAACTTATTGTTCCGTAAACAATGGGACTAATCGTATTCAGTGGACAGGAAAAGATGCGTGAGGGTTTTAGCTTTTAGCAACGTGTTGGTTAGGATCAGAATTTGCTTTATTGCTGTATAACAGTTTAGCCTTTACCCAAACTGTTGTTCTTCTTTATGTCTTAAAGTGAAACCTTGTGCACCCAAAAACCTCTGCATTCTTGGTATGCTACAGTTTTTGTTTGTTTACTCAGGCGTTTATGGAGGCTCTTTGCCAAACCTCTGTCATCTATGTTCAACATTTTTATCTGAGGTAAAAATACAATTAAATTGATCAAAACCCGGTCTGTCTTTTAGATTATTATACACTTTTAGGATCTATTGAATATGTCCATATGCAGATTAATTAAAAACTGATTCTCTAGCACCATCTGTTGGAAAACTTAAATTCATGGCAATGAAACCCGTGAATATTTACAGGTTGTGGGGCTAAAATGAAAACACCAGCAAAATGTCACTCATTACAGTGTTAGTTCTCAGCACTCAGGTTTGCCAGGTTTGGCAAGGAGTCAGCAAGGGTCTGTAATTGTCCTGGAGAAATCTGACATCAATGAATTTCGTAAGATGGTTAACCTCACCTTTATGAGTCCAACTGCTGTTATGCCACGAAGAAAGGTACTTAACCCAAATTACTTATTTTAAATTTTTAGTCACTTACATGTTTTAATGATCTTCTTTGGTTGGCATGGAAGTGTTTTGCCCACACCATTATAAAACCCCCTGAACCTTTTATTGTTGGAATGTAGCACTTCGGGATATACAGGTCGGGATATATGACAATGCCTTGGGCAAAAAAAACATTGTGAAGTACAACCAGATTAATTCCTTTGTCTCCCATTCTTGCACCACTGGGCATGCAAATGGTTATAATGCAGATTCTTATGACTCAGTGTTGATCGCCAAGCTTAGGCCGGTAAATCAGAGCGTATAGACATTTGCCATTCAAATATGGTATCTGCCCTTCTTTTTTCCCTACTGTTCCGACACAATCCCTCAGGAAACCGTGCATAGCCTTTATCACTCTGGTTGGAAGCAATGTGAACAAAGTCTAAATGATGAATACCCACAGAAGTGAACAGAAGGTGGTGAGAGCTTGCCAGTCTGACTGCGGTGGGTACTTCGTTCCAGCACTGCAGGGCCAGAGGCAAAAAACAAGTGAGCTCTTGCCATAGAACAGTGGCAGGGTAGGGTACTAGCAGATGGTTAGTAGAAGAGGGGCAGAGAGGGCAACAATGCGTGACACAGAAAATAAAACAGAGCCATTTTGGCACTGGAGGACTATAGTCGCCCTTGCCTGATGTAGGCAGTCTTGACCTGTCCGTGTTCCCCACGGACGCCAATAAGAGCTTCATGCTACGCTACGTTAGACACTGCGGCCAAATCTGGCCATTTGGTTTTCAGTAGTTTTATGGTCTTAACTTAATTAGCATTTTAACCTTATTAGCTTAGCAGACATTCAGGAGGAATCATTTTATTCAAAGGTCCTTCTATATCTCAACTAAGTTGAGTGATGCTTGGAAACAGTTTACAACACAATGAATTCATGTGTCTTACTTTTTTGTGAAATTTAAAAAACGCTTAATTCCTATATTTGTACAGTCTAACCATTTCTTTCGCCTATAGTCAGTCTTCCAAAGGCTTCTGGAGCCAAGCAACTTTGAATAAAACATCTCCCTTTTCCCTGTTAAGTTTGAAGCAGCCTTAAGAGAAAACACTAGGGCACCAGGCGATTGTGCACATTACCAGGCCATCTAAAGCACAGAGCAGTATTACACTGCCACCCTGTGGATTTACCAAGCATCAATAGGAATTTGGCAGGTTTAGATCAGTACATTTTAAATTAGGGCAAGGAATATTCTGTAGGTTCTTCTACATGGAATGTAGTGATATAGTCTTGTAGTGGGCCACATCCACTTTTGAATTGCGTTCCAAGAAAGCATATTCTTAGAGCCTTTATTCTAAGACAGAAAAAAGGGTTTTTAATATGAATTAAGAATTATGTCCCTAACCAGCAGCATCAACGTTTCTAAAAAGTGGTTATCAGCAGAAGTTAAATGGGAAAGGAGCAATTT
>JAOVYW010000036.1:4418820-4444134 GCA_025775045.1 Hiodon tergisus | reverse complement strand
TGTGAATTCCAGGTTGTAAGGCAACAAAACACGAAAAATGCCAAGGGGGGTGAATACTTTTGCAAGGCACTGTATGTGATAACTCTAGCAATGTTTTCCATTCATGTTTAATCTTTGCCTAATTAATTAATTAATTAATATAAAATGGCTGCCCGTCTGTCCTGCGCCTCCTGGGAATTGTAGTTCTTATGAGCCAGGCCAAAAGGACTACATAACCTTAAAACGGGTAGAGGCTGCGCACAGTCTGTGGCCCAAAATACCGGCTCTCGACCACAGTGCCCCAAACATCATCACACATATTATTAAAACTATGTGTTGCAGACAATGTTTAATCATTTAAAAGGTGTATATTATGTATTTGCTGCCTTTTTTTGTGAGAGCTAAACCTCCATGTGCTTATTCCTATATGTGATTATCTCACTTTGCTGCCTGTAGACTGCGTAGGCAATTGGTTTGGAGGAGACTAATCGTACTAATCGTTGTTGCCACGACCCCTCGTACTTTCCTGTGTAATTACTATCGGTTCAGAGTTTCGTGGTAATTCAGTAGTAAAAATGTGCTATAACAAACGAATAGTGATTGATTGGCATGCAGACTCTCAAATGCAGACACTTACAGCAAGTAGGGACCGACAAACTCATTCAGCGGAGGGTTGGACAGCATACTCAACCAATTTGCCTACAAAATAATCAGCAATCTTGGCAGACCTGTGCAGAGTCAGGGAAAAATAAAAAATAAAAAAAACATTTAGGACAAAATTCAATACTGTCAGATGAAACCACATTAATTACTTTGTGGTGTAGCCATAAAGCAGCAGAAGCCAATGTAAAACCTTATATATCACATCAAACAGGTCATTGTACACAATTCTATGGCCTTTTGTGCTGTCCTATTCAAACAGCTTCCTACCTTGGCCACTTTTCATAACTTCAAAACAACTAAAGAGAAAACAATATAATTATGGACTAAATAAAAAAACAAAAAAAACATTCTAATATACATGGAGGAATGATCCGGAGGCTACGGTCTAATTACATGCACAGACGTAATTGTATCATTAGCTAGTTACTTAGAGGCTTATCTCTTAATTAGACCTGACTTGCAGAGAAATTATTGTTTTGAAAGCTTGTCTTTGTTTCCATAAAAGCCAGACGTAAAGTGCTAGCTAGTTGACGTCTACTGCGCAGGTGTTTTTTTAAATCTCCCAGCACTGGCAGAAAAACTTGACCATTACCCATACTGGTGATCCACTACACAAACTCCTGTCCCACTCAAAAGCGTCTCACATTAAACTTACAAACAACTTACTAAAACCACAAAAATGATCACTGCTGTATAGATATTTTTACTTTTATTTTACTTTATTACTACTTTTATCTTAGATAAAACTCATTCTTTAAAACTATTATTAGGAGGAGTGCCATAGGTTGCTTAAAAATCACTGATATGATATGACATTTCTGGCAACACACTATACTAATAAAATAATGTCCAGAATGCCTATGAAATATTAGCTTGAGGCACTGTAGTGTATAGGACCTATTTTAAAACAATGACTGGTTTATTAAACTGCGCTCTATACACTGAGATCTGAGATTGTTGCATAACTAGGTTGTCTTGGATTAATCTGTATTACATAAATGCCAAATCAACTTAAACCACCCAAATTAAGAATAGTGCTTTAGTTTAAAATTTTAGTGCACAGTTGGTCTATGTGTGCTAAATTAACAGCTCAATAATTTTACAGTGATCAGTAACTTAAAAATGAATTTTTATCGACATCCCATTGGTTTTCAATCCTGATCCCAGCGACCCCCTATGTATGCTGGTTTTGTACCAGCCTAGTTTAGGTTTAACTAAGTTGTGGACAGAAACCTGGCTTCAACATTTTCTTCTAGTTTTACTGAGAAAAAAACAAAAAAAACATTATACAGTAGGCATGTACAAATAAACATAAAAGCAACTCCTTTGTTCTCATGGAACAAATTAACAATTAAGTAGTACCTGTTAAGTAAGAAAACAAAGATACGATACATTATTTTAAAACATAAAATTAACTTAATAGGAAATAAGCTTAATAATGACATTTTACAAGCTGATAAGACCAATGACTCTTGTATTGTCAAAATCACAAATTTAAGAGCAACAAAACACAATTCGAATATGCTGTTGCTTTCTTTTCAATAGCAAACACATAACCAACCAAACAACAGTTATTTCCCAATTTTTTTGTAGCAGGTTAGACTAAATTCAATCGACATTGAATGAGATCCTTGGTTGGTACCAAACTCCACATATAAAGAGTGTCTCAAGGACCAGGACTGAAGACCACAGCATTAAATTGCTGGCCGGTACAGTGGAAAAGCTGTCTGGTGCTGCCTACATCAGGGGTGGAAAATCAGCAGGAGTCCAGGAGGTTTTATAGTAACCCTTCAATTAGCAACCAATCTACACCTGGAACACCAGGTGAGAGGGTTACTGCTCTAACAATGAATTCAATTAAACAATTAGAGGTTGAGGCTCAACAAAGACCAGCATACACTGTGGCACTCCAGTACCAGGATTGCCCAACCCTGGCCTAGGTGAATGTGGGAACTGAAATTCCCATAATCTTTATTAGAGAGGGGGTCACTGTTGACCTAATCATGTGGTGCTTTAGAGGACATCTGCATCCTGGGTAAAGAGGAGGGACCAGGAACTGAGTCATCTTAGGCCATGACCATTCTGCGTTGTGTAATCCTGACTTTCCTGAAAGATTAGATGATTAAAAAAGAAAGTAACAGCTTGCTCGTTCACCTGCTGTGTGCCAACCGAGCCAATAACTCTATACTCGTGGTGGTATTAGGTTCAGCTGGCACACAATGAAAATAACCAATTCACCAGACAGTACTCCCACTGCCGCAGCACGCTCAAATTCACAGCCAAAGCAATGGCCTCTAATGTTATTTTTCTATGTGAGGCCATAACCTGTTATTCAGAGATTTGGTTGTTGTAGTTGTTCCCACGACATATGTAATATGAATTGGTATAATTCTCTAGCGAAACAAGATTTTCTGGGGCAGAAGCGTGTAAATAAACTAAATTCCAAAACATTACATGTTCCAATGTAGGGCCACTGCTATTGTACTCCTGATGAAACGGCAACATGAACTACCAAGCTAGCATAAGGTATACTAATATAATGAGGTTTTGGTTAAGACATTTCACATTAACTGATGAAGCTAACTAGTTGTGCTATTTTTATGCTTACTCATGAATGTCCTGCATAACTTGCAACATTGGAAACACTACACACTTATGTCCTTTCAAATTATTATGGGTTAGACACTGAAGTTTTTTTTTTTTTAATCGCCCGTTTTGCCAAGGGCACCATGCCATCAGTTCCTCTCTTAAGAAACGACTAAACGTGATATATCCCTTAATTTAAAACTCCTCAGTTGTGCTATAGTTGCTCTGTAGTAAGCATCCGGCAGATAATACGTATCAGTGGACGACACAGTTGTAGTTCACCTAATTTCCCTTCATTTATTATTAACCATAAAATAAAACTATGCTACAGCAGTTGTTTTACACCACTAATCCCTACAGCAGCTCCGTGAAAGGTGTGCGGTGGACGGACTGGTTTACTCTCTTGTAAAACTGACCTTGGCACAACTCGGTCTTTTAAACGAAGGATGGGAGACAGTTCTCGATAACTATATTTTATTATAATATAAAAGTCAATACTGCTGTTACTGCCACTGTGAAAGTAATGCAATTACTAAGAAAACAAACGCCATTAAAAAAAAATATATATATATATATATATATATATATATATATGATAGGTGTATTGTCCTTACCAATACAGATTGGAATTGTACAGGAATTAGCAGGGGTATATATACAGACAGGAGACAAATTAAGGAAAAACCTACATTGAGGGGAGCATTTTCCTTGCATGATTTGGGTCCACTTAGAGGGAAGGATCACTGCTAATCATTACAAAATTATTGTAGGCGATCACCCTTATCCAATGGTTAAACATTTCCATCCTGATGGGAGTGGTCGCTTCCAGGATGACGACGCCCATCCACAAGGCACAAAGGTTCTCAGAATGGTTTGATGAATATGAAAATGAATCGCCTGTTAATGCCTTTGCAGTCACCAGACCTCAACCCAATCCATCACCTATGGGAGATGACAGTGCGCTCCACCACCACACCAAATGAGAGAATACGTTTGGTGTTCCATCCCTCCAGTAGAGTTCCAGAGACTTGTAGAATCTATGCCCTGGTGCACGGAAGCCGTTTGTGTTGACCCAACACCTTACAGCAGTGTCACCTGTCTGTGTACATAATCAAGGCATGGGTAATACCCTAAAACAAATAATTTAAAAACCGTATCCACACAAAGTATTATAACCAATCAAATACAAGTCCAGTATTTCAGTAAATGTAACAACTCCCCCTTAAAACCTAGATACACATCTGCTTCTAAATCCCTCAATCTGGTCAGTTGTGAAGCCCAGATCAAGTGCTCACCGATGGACGCTTTAAGCAGACATACACATTGATTAATAAGTTGTAGATGCACTCAAAGGCATGCCGTGAATTTAATCCCAATCAAGTAGTTCAACGTCTTTCATCAATACCACAAATTCGACACCTCATATTTTGGATGTCCTTTAGCACCCTCTCCTGGTAGTCATATCTCAAAAAGGGCAACAATTTTTGTGCAATTACACCAAGGAAGTCCAAATGTTATGTTTAGGAAAAATTTTTATTCTATTAACTTTGATTCAATTTACAAGTAATTCAAATCCACAAACAAATAACCTTTATTACAGTCAAATTACACGGTGTTAGTAATATTGTAATTTTAACAATTAAAATACCTTGATATGGAAGCATTCTATACTTTTTTTCTTTGGTCATTTTCTTTAAGCAAAAACTCTGCCCTGGCCTGACATGTTGGTTCCCATAAGGCAGCGTTCCATTTTAAATCAACAAGGGTAACAGCACTGAGCTGAAGCAAAATAACGGGGACAGTCTGATTCTGAAGCAGCACGGCAGCCATTCAGGCTGAACCGTGAAATTGGCCACTGCTTATGGGTTTTCTATGTACTGTTTTCACTATACCAAGAGCTGGTGTGGACATCTATCAGCAGTGTCTTAGATGACGAGGATGATATTAACCAGCAATAATGTAGTCATAAAAACTCAAGTAATTCAAGTCAGAAAAAATCAGTGACGTGCTAACCAACCTCATCCGTTAGCCACAGAATGTGTACTCAAACATATTTTGTTGTTTGATTCAAATTAAGTTCAACTTTTGTTTTTGTTTTGAGAGCATAAAAATGCTAATACAATCACACGCTCACTTGTAAAGTGAAAAGTATGCCTTAAGCCCAATTACAGGTTGAACTTCTAAAAGTACAGTACTTTCACAAAATTGTCATGGAAACATCTTGACGGAGCCCCATTTGCTATATTTGAAGCAAAGGTCAAATTTGCATAACCGACATATCAAAGTCCACCTTTCTCCTCCATTTACATGTAATTGGGAGGAAAAAAACCTGTATACAAAAAAAAAGTGTCACTTTTTTGCACATTGAATTTTGTTTGTTAAATTTGCTTGGAAACCCTTGTATTTTCACAACAATTTAGGTCTGAAGGAAAATAAATGTTTAAGAAATATCATAAAAGTTGGTTCAATCAATTATTCTAATCACAAAATCGCAGTCTGTAATCGGTAGTTACTTCTTCGAATGACCACTAAAACAGGCAGGCTTGCCATTTAAAAAAATAATAATAAAAAAGGTTAAAGATCAACTTTATATGGACCAGGAAATAAGAAGATAGAAGCTGCAGGCAATGACACAATAAAGTTCACATTTCTCCTAACAAGCAAAGTGAGATGGGGGGGAAAACCCCTCACTAACTTCTCTATATACAGCTCTAGTTTTTAACATGATAAAAAATAAACTATAGTACACTTTTTGTTTTTCGTTTAACATTTTCATTTTCACTTGATCCTCAATATTAACACAACCAGACATGCCGTTAAGGAATCCAGAAATCAGCACAGATATGAAAAAAAATGTGGAAATATTTTGTCCCCTCCCCATTTAAACAAACATATTTAAATATTTGGCACAAGGCTTTAAAAATGATAATGAATTGCTGAACAATTTTTTACATTTTTGTTTTACTTTTGAATTAACAGTCACACTGTAATTCTGAGAAAACCAAGTGCTTAAAAGGGTTACAAAATATAGGGGGAATATCTTAAATATACATTTACTGAGTACATTAAACAATGCCACATGCAGCTTTAAGCTGACCATAAAAAACTTTTTGTGATGCTGAATAGATTTTTTTTTATTAATCAAAAAAAATATATTTGCTTTGGTCGATTAAGTACAGTCAACTAAATCAGATTGCATAGTTGAAGCTATGCGTTTGTATATAGTGCAACAATCTGTTTGATAATGCAACAACGTTAAAATGTATAACAGTATAGCTTTTATACTGCATTTACACATCAAAACCCAATCTGACTGTCTTTTACTGAAGGAAATTTTACAGAGCCTTCAAACTATTTTAGGTTTAAAGCCTTTTTAGTACTGACGCACTGCAAGCTGCGATGGCTCCAGAGAGCAGGATTATGGTATGATTATAAGTCTGCGGTACTAGAGTTCAATAAGCGCTCGCAGACATGCCTGATCAGAAAATGAAAAAGGCTGTAACAAAAACTAAACAAAAGTAAAGAGCATGCAAAATTTCAGAGAAAAGAAAACCTTTTGAGATTGTTTTTTTGGGGGCTATAGTATATTGATTTTTATAGCAGATTCATTTCAAACTGATAAACCACTGCACAAGCTTTTGCCAAACATCTCTCATTTATCTTGATTACCTTAACAACCTTCGGGACAAACCACGTGCAAGTTGGACTTGACATTACATAAAAATAAACTAATCAAATCAATTATAGGCAATACTATCAAAGGCTAATTTGCATGATTCTGCAGTGAAAGATGACCAGGACATCATACTACACGCTCTGTTTGTTAGGAGGAAAAAAAAAAAAAAAAGAGAACAATGAACTATCACCAGACAAAATGTGATGTAACCCATATCTAAAACAAAAGATGAGGTGTGTTTGGAGGATTCGAGGTCACTTTGTAGCGACGATGTACAACTAACCTATTCTTGTATCCTGAGAAAAATTTAAGTACCACTCAAGGAAGGTTACACCTTGAGGTATAGGTTGTAAATGGTCTTCCATTTGGGAAGCCACAAACCTTTGGCACAGCAAGCTGAAGATCTACCAACAATCTTCAAACTCAACAGTTATCGGTTGATTGGCGTCGTGGTGCGACGACTGGTTTGTGACTGTGCTGCTTTGCTACACGAGTCGTTGAAAATCATCAGTTTTTACAGTCAAATCCACAATGACATTAGCTGCTTCTAAGGGCCGCAACTGCTGCGTTTCATATGTATGTGCGGCCAATTGTTTGGGCTCAAACACCGGATAATGCTGTATTTTTTAAAACTCATTTCTCAGGCTCACTGCCTCAATTACAGACCATTCTTTTCTGAGAGCCAAGGACATGCGTCTAATTCACCAAGCAGCATTTTTAGAGGGACAAATCCTCTCCCCATTCAGCCCTTACTGCAGCCGCGACCCTCCAAACGATGAACATTAAAATTAAGTCTCATCTACGAGTTAACCTTAAAAATCACATGTATGTGTAGCATGTTCCCTTTAAAGACGGGAGGGGGGGAGGGGGGGAGAGACACAGGGGCCAATTAGAATTTACTCAAAGGCCTAACATTTTATGTTCTTGCTTTAAGGTGATTGTCTTGGTACACCGTTTAAATTCAATGCACTCACTCACTCACTCTAACATCCTTAATTTTGCTTCGGATAAGGGTGCATTTTACAGTCAGAGGATGTCAGCCTTTCGAAAAAAGGCTTTCAGATAATACTACTGGACTCGGCAACAGCATATCAATTACGACAAAACCAAAATCCGATGAAACGATAAAATTCATTTGTCATATATATGAAAAACACAAGCAGACATCCTATCTGCTGGGGCTTTTTTCGAAGCAGCTTGCCCCATCATGCGGTGTGGGGGGACCCCTGTCTACAGCACTGCATTTCCTCCATGCAGTGAATTCGGAACTATGAGAGATGTAAGACTTCTGCAGTAAAGGAAGGAGACAAAACTGGTTAAGAAGATTCTGAGAACGGTTAGAGTAGGCTTTTAGGAGAGGCCAGGGAGAGGGGAGGCAAAAGGAAAAATGACTGGAGGGGAAAGTGGGGAGAAACAAAGCTCTTTCTCCCCCCTCCTTTTAAACCCTCCGTCACAACATCTATTTGTCAATCTATGTCAGTAGGGTGTGGTGCCTTCCCACTCCACAAGGTACTGGACCGTGCCCTCGGGGGTGACCCGGCGGGCCAGCACCTGGTACTTCTCCCCGCAGGTGAGCCGCCCGGCGGCCCCGAAATAGCTGGTGATGGACGACTTGAGGTGGGACAGAGACGAGTCGTCTTCACTGATGCTCTCAAAGGTGTGGCTGTCGATGCCATTGTCGAGCGTCTCAGGGGCATCCTCCCCCTCGGGGCTGGCCTGCCCCAGCTCGCCCTCTGGTGCCGCCCTCCTGGTTGCAAGGACTGTGTAGTTGGAGGTGGGCAGCTTCCTTTTTCGACTGCCCACGTTCTTCCTGCAATGTAATTTTATCGCATTGAAACAGAACAACACATCCAGCAATCTGATGATTGTTGGCATTTCAGTGCTATTAGGAAGCGCTTGTTCCTGTGTTAACCAGTGTCTGGTACACACCCCACAAAGAATGCAACTGATGTCACACACATTTCCACTGGGGCATGACTGACATCGATCAAGATCGAAAGCAATCAGCGTTTTGTCCTGCTTGACAATTGGCATGTAAATAAATAAATTTGATTTATTGATGTTGCCAACAATGACATGCATCCTGGTTTGACTCTTGTCAATCTATGTGGCAATTATCTAGAAGCTATTTGTGTTCAATGAGTCACTGTTAGCAGACTGTTTATTTAACACTGACCATAAACCTCTTAAGGCAAGTTCAACGTCTGCATGTCAGACGGGCTTGGCCACCAGATGGAGCTAGGGTTCTCCCTTTCTATTTTCACCTCCTAATATTTTTGATTTTGGAAGTAATTGAATTTCATGAATTGCAGAGAAAAATGTAAACTGAATGGAATAAATTAATACTACGAGCTTGGTCCCACAGTAGCAACTTGCCTGTTGGCAGACTCCCTGCTCTAATCCTTTGGGCAGCAACTCTCAGGCCACCAAAGGCGTATGCCACAAACCTCACAGGGCTGTGCGTGAATGGGGCTTTATCAGTAAACAAACTCAATTCTCCCATGCTGGGTGCACTAATTTGAGAACTTATTATAAGTCCCAGACCGAAAACACTTCAGCCACAATGCAGACACATAAAAGAGGAGGTAGGAGAGAGAAGGGGGGGGGGGGGGTTTCAAGTGACGCGTTTGATCTGCTCCTCAGCGATTTTGCACACTAGGGGACACCCCTGACGATTCCACTAGGGCTGCCTCATCGCCTCCTTGAAGTTCTCTACCCGCACAAATAATAAATAAAATAAAGTGTCTTCATTCATCCTGCGCGTTACTCGAACGACTGTACGATGATAATGAGAACACAGATCTAAAAATGAAGCCAAGCGAAGCAAACCGAGGGAGTAAAACTGATCGGAGGGAAGCAGGGAGAGAGGTGCCCGTTATCCCTGCATGCCTTTGATTTCCTCTGAAGGCTCGTGAGACTGGTCCTCGTTCCGAGTGAAAAGAAAGCACTGTTGCTTTGTCTAGATGTCCTGGCTCCCTGTGTGGAAACCGATCAACAATGGTGGTGGGTGGGGGTCCCATCCATCAAGGAGCCCCTGTGGGTGCTCAGTGGAGCCCTGGCCTTACTGCTATCGCGTCTCCCTCTGAGCTTAAAGACCACAGAGAGCGGACCCTCCTTTCCACACTTAACTATGAGTGGCGCTACAGGGGTTATTCGGTTTATAGCGGTGCAATTGTACCCCGCATTGATTCATACAGCTGGATGTTTACTTAAGGGACAAAAATCTGCTCAAGGGTACAGCAGCCATGCTTCTTTTGGTAGGCAGGACTAGACATGTGGGTGGAGATACAAGTCAAATTTGCACTGGGAAAACGACTGCTGCCCATCACAATCAAAAATCCATAATCCTTCTCCCATACTTCCACTTGCTGTCAATGGTGCTATAGACACACTGGCCTCGTCACCGATAAACCAATTTCATTGCTCTTCGGTTCCTGCACTGCAACCCTGTCCATAGGTGGGCAGAGCATGAGAAAATCACCTCCGACAGCTACAGCTGCCAAGTTTCCAGTCTGCTGGGTTATTGATTAACTTGCGGCGTAACGCTGAGTGGCAGGGTGAAAAGGGGAAGGGTGGGGAGAGAGAGAGAGAGAAGAGGGGGTATATCAGGACGTCTCTCTCTCAAGTCTTCGGCCTTGAATCCCCTTAACGTGCCACTGATGCCATGGGAACGGCATGTAACAAGCCCCTATACCTGCTCACTGGCCTTTCAAATGAATCACATTTTTAACAACTGACTCAGTCACTATTCCACCCAGAGCATCTACTGGAGGTTTGTGGACTTGTTTTGTGTGCGTGTGTATACGCGTGCGCGCTCAGCAGCCGAGCCGTGCTATACCGGAAGTCGTAGGACACGCTCGTGGTGGCAGATCCAGAGGTGCTGGCAGCGTCAGTTGAGTCGAGGTCCAAGCTGAAGGTCCGTCCGGAACTGGTGCTGGAAGGAGACGGACGGGAATCAAGCAAACAATGAGAGAGTTCTTTGGCCGGATATTATTATTTTTTTTTTGCACATTCTCCGCCAGTCGGGTCAGTTAACTAGAGCCCGTTTCTGTAATTCAGCACTGGTGAACCCTCAGTACGACAAGCATACAGTTGTATCATATCGCATGGCCCCTTGCTTGCTGGGACGAATCCCAGATCATGATCACGATAACCCAAAGGTTAGACACTCGATTTGGGTCCGACTTCTCATTTTACGGCCGTCTTGACACGAGAACTGTGTTGCAGGCTTTACCTCAATCTTTTACAAGGACAAAGAGCGACTTTGGCCCAGCGCGTCCTGATAAAAAGTGTGGGGATCTCTGATCAGAGATGGGCTCCAAGCCGCGAGTAGGCACGCAATGGGAACTGCAGAGTCTGGAAACGCGCCATGATGGTACTCCGTTTCCTCTCACAAGGCTCTCTTCCTGCAAACCCGCGGGTCCCCTTTGTACCGTCTCATTCTCTTCTCCCGTTCGCCGATAAATAGAATCTTTTCATGTTTTTAATTGTCCCCAAAGTACTGTGCCTGGCATCCATTTATAATTCAGAGAAAGCTGTTTGGGAGCTGATAACCTTTACTGCGAAGTATAATTAAAACACTTCACCTGACACTGCTGGAGAAATGCTCACACACACACACACACACACACACACCAATGGGAAGACCTTTCATGGATCATTCAAAAGGAAAAGGAATATCAGCGGCTCAATGAGGTTGTTTGGTGGAAACCGATGAGGAAACACAAAAGTTAGCTTAGCGTGGCTGGATTACATCTTTACTGCTGTGCACCATTGTCAAAATTCTCTCATAGCCCATTTTTATTTTGACTGTAATTGGTTTGCCACCAAGCACAAGAGGCATCTGGCAACTAGCACTGTCAGGTGCTCACAGCCAGTCATCACCTACAGCTGTAGTCAAGTAGCAGGAGTATTAAGCGAAAAATAATTAACCACTGGACAGAGTTCATGGGGAACAATGATTTAATGTGATCAGTCCAGTCTCATTTTCATTAATGAGGGTAAACATCACCATGGCAACCACTTCTCATAACGCAATCCCAACTTCAAATTGAAAGAAGTGCTTTGATGGTCAAAGTGGTTTGGTTATTTATTTCCTTTAACACCTGGGAACCACGTTCAACATTATATGTCCTGTATTTCATCGTTTCTGACCAGACTTTACCAGACAAATATTTATTAAGACGTTCCCTTCCACCCGGTGGTGTCGTCTTTAAAAAGTCTGCAAGGGACAACAGCAGCTCTATAAATAAACCAGAAGAATCCAGGAAATAACTAATGTCTAATAAATTGTGAGCAATGGCTTTCTGACCGCCTGAACAGCTCCAATGGCCTGCGCTCCTGGACTTGCATACACTCGACCTAATGTTCCATCCACAACGGGACCGGGCCTGCACCCATTGACCGTGATGGAGAGACCTTGCACTTCCTGGTCCAATAGACTGTCGCCTGCAGTCGGTTCAAACGGTGGGAAAAACAAAGGGGCATTTGCTCTACACGGGGAGGCTCTTCGTTTTTACCAAGTGCAGTGATCCACTGCCTGCCACGGAGCACTCCAGTGGCGCACAGGTTTCATTACAGCCCAAAAACAAGAACCTGTAACCCATGAAAAAACAAAACCTAGGGAAGAGCCTGGTTCTTATGCTGTGGCTTTATTCCCTACAGTCCAGAACTGGAGGTTTTTACTATGAGACTAAATGCGTTCCTGTCCAATGACAGCTTTACTGTAAAATAGGCCATTGCAATGGCCACCCCCATCCTAGGACTGAAGAATAGTGTTCCGTTCCAGTAGAATGCGACCGGAAGACAATAATCAGCTAAATCCAACCCTTGACTAATGAAGAGAGACAGCAGTGACATAAAAAAAAAGGTACTTGTATAATAATGTTAAGAAACATTAACAGCCTAATTGCATCTTTACAGGACGTTTCACGGTCTGCTTCACGCCCACGTGTGCACCGCTTTCCCTGGAGTGGTAGCTAGATGGCAGCAATGGCCCAAACACATGAACCTCTGCCTCTACGTAAAGAGAAAGGAAAAAAACGCAATTGATTTTACAGTGAGTGTCTGTACTGAATGAGTCATGCACTACACCGCTTTACACTGCGTTTCAGCCTTCCTGTAACTGCACAAGTAAAACCAGGCCGAGTGGCGCTAGCCGAGCCCGGCGTGGAAGAGCGCTGAACTGTGCAGAAAACGGCTGTTAATTATGTGAAAGTAACTGCGTACAAGGAGCGGAGGCTGTTGTAGAAGGCAGATCAAAATTACCTAAATATGAACCTGATTTTGCATTAATTTGGCATCTTCTCGCATGCCAAATTCAGCAAATAACACATTAGTCATGTCCTAACACACTTAGTGTCTTTTTTTTTTTTTTAAATACTGGGGATATTAAAAGGATTTTCATGCAAGACCTTGCTAGAATAGAAGATTTTCTTTGATTAGAAGCACCTGGCGGTATGGTCGCAAGTGAAATAGGACTTTTAAAGTCAGTAGTAATTTTTTTTTTTTTAAATGAATAATAATAAATAATAAAAAAACCCCGCTTACCTTTTTAAGCTCTGCAATTCATCCAACGTGAAATCAAATATACTGGCCATGTGGTGGTTGGTGCTCCAGGAAGAAGTCAGGTCATTCTACATAAACAAAACATTCACGTTTTTTTTACCATCCACGAAAGAAGTTCTACAATTACAGACGTTAGGAGTTCCGTAATTGGTAAACACTCAAAGGCCAGACCACTCAGAGGGATAAGTGAAAAGCTGCAGAGGAAAATTCTTTAAACCCTTTGAAGTGGAGGAAAGTTGGCTGAGCGAGAATGACAAGGGGGTGACGGACAGAGCCCCTGCAGGTCATCAGTGAAAGGAGAAACGATAAGACACGGGCACAGGTCAAAACCAGCACACACAAACGGAAAGGGAGAGAGACTTGGCTGAAGGGTGGGGGGAACAAAAACAAAAATAATAAAAACACAGACAATGAGATCAGAATGGAAAGCCACGGAGGAGGACAGGGACCAGCGCCATATTGAAAAGAAGTCATTCACAGACACTCTCCACTTTGGAGAAATTACCCTTAAATCAATAGCTAAAGCCTGGGGGTGGAATGGGACCAGCATGTATCAGTTTGTGTACAGGCGGTGAGGAGGAGCTCACGTTGGGGATGGCATCCTCCAGCAGCCATTTGGACCTCTTTTTCTTCCTCTTCCTCTTCCTCTTCTGAGCCAGGAACTCCGGGGGGACGGAACTTTCCCCCAGGGGGAGGAGACAAGGACAGGCGTTAAACTGGCTTCACGGTACAAAAAGCTACTCGGTAAACCTGCACCCATGTGACTGCAATCAGACGTCAAGTATCGAGGGTCGCACTCAATTTGTCCCCAAAAGTAAGGTTAACGTGGAAATCAAAAGCTTGACAAGTGACAGGCGCAGTGTCCAGGTGAAGTATTCAGGCCACCCCCACCCTAGTAATGATCGGCAGAGGAGCTAAAGCCTATCCACACACTGACATGAAACTGGCGTAACGTGATTTAAGTTCTGTGTTTATCTGACAGTGACAGCCATCACTTGCTGCTGATGTGGGTTCCTGTTTTTGTTATATAGCCTCTACACTCTGTGAAGATCTCTTCAGACAATGCAGAATTAAACAAAGACAAACCTGACAATTGCCTAATTTTGCAAACGATTAAATATCAGTACTGTAATAGATCAGTATGTTCAGGACAAGTTTGCAGACCCAGAGTTTGGAACGTATGCACCCTGCTCTGCAGTTCTGATCACAGTCCTTCTGCACACACACAGGCTGGCCATTAGCAGTGTTTCATTTTGCATGGGGCCCTAAGGGCCCTGCCAAAGCAGCACTATGCAGAGAGGGGCCAGTGGGAGGTACCCCTGACAATTACACTCTTTTTTGGAGACTTCTAAAGGACAAAATGGTGTAAAACTCCAGGGATTTTTTCACTGCATGACAGAAGAAACGTTTGTTCTCCCCGACACAGTATGAGACGCATCTCATCAACTCTCGAAGGATGAATGACTTTTTAAACTGGTTTAAAAAGCAGATTTTGTAAAGGATTGAGAAAAATGTTCTTCAAGCTTGCAGATTCAGATTTGACCAATGCCTTGTCTTGTGCCTTGTACATCCCCAACCACTCATCTAACCTTTTACTCAGATCACTACCTATACACAGTCAGTCAGCCGTGTCTCTCGTAGCCAGTCTTTATTTATCGTCTTGAGTTTTCACTAAGATGAAGCGGGGTGACTGAGACCTCCCATCCACCAGGTGCCCCAAGACCCTGACCCACCTGCTCTTGCCTCGGCTGCTTTTGTGGCTCTCCCGCCCCTCGGAGGGCTGCGCCCTCTCCGGGAAGAGCTTGGACGGGGGGTTGGGGGGGACCCGTGTCCTCAGACGAAAGATACATTTCCTCTTCTTAATCTCCTTCCCACAGAGAAACCTGCACACATTCGAGACAACGGATGGAAAGCTACACCAAGGCTCAGAGACGAAGGCCATTTTCTGCTGCGCTTCATTTACTGCACAGAGGGAAAACGAACAAGGAAAATTACCCAGAGAGATATTTAAGCTTCGGAAAAAAATAAAATCAATAAAAAGAGTATGAGTTCTTAAGCACTTGTACTGTATATGCAGGCATAAATGCTCTGTAAAGCAATCCATTAGACCAATAGCTCTTTGGGGAGAATCTGTAGCACCACCCTGCGTTATGCTTTCAATCTTATCTGAAAAAAAGGTTCGTCTTACTTGCTTTTGTAGTTGTTGAGAGCATCGAGGAGGTACTGGCTTCTCTCTGAAATCGGAGTATTGGAAAGCTGTGTAGAAAGA
Source organism: Hiodon tergisus (assembly GCA_025775045.1). Lineage (NCBI taxonomy): Eukaryota > Metazoa > Chordata > Actinopteri > Hiodontiformes > Hiodontidae > Hiodon > Hiodon tergisus. The sequence goes on along the minus strand of JAOVYW010000036.1, from coordinate 4,428,394 downwards.
AGGGGGGGGTGGGTATCAAAAGGATCTCAGCCGGCAGATGACAACTTTAAAATTAGACCAAAGCTCTGAGCACTTTGGAGCTATATAAACTGCTCCACTTCCAGCAGCTGCCACCATGGGCATGCTAATCAACAGGAAGACTAACAAGACATCACTGAGCGGTGCAACACTATCACACGCAGAAACTTGGGACGTGAACATGAATGAAACGCTTTGACCATAAGAACAGGACAATTTGTCCTGCAAAAAATAAAATAAAAATCACACCGGCTCTGCAACGTACGTGGGGATTAGGGCGGAAATCATCAACGCAAGGTCACTTGCGGTGTTCTCTCGGAGAAACATGACATGATATGTGGCCTGCAATGGTCAGTACACTACCACCGGAGCACCTTCTTCAAATTAAGGCTCACAAGTGCCTCTTCGTTTAACCCCAGGCTAAACCCCTAGCCCACACTAGGAAAAATCGGAGATTTTTATTCTTTAATGCTGCAGCGACACCCGTCTCCGTTGTGGGTCACGCTCTGACCTTGCCCAGCTGGAAGTTCTCCCAGTTGGTACTGACGAAGTTCAGAATCTCTTCCAACTCAAAATACTTCTTCTTACTCTGGACCCCCAGGTTGTACAAAGCAAGGTGCACCACATCTACCCTGGGAAGACAAGGCATGTAGAAGAGAGCGTCAGCAAAACCAGTTACACACCACACACGTTAACTTTGACAGCCCTAATATATGTGTGTGTCATATATATATATATATATATATATAAAAATCAACCTTCCATAGAACTGCCAAGCACACCTCGGCCTTTTTTGTGATACAGAAATATGATACCACATAGACTTAGATGTTCTGGGTCACACCGTGGGACCGACAGGGAGAGGGCGATTTTATTCACCATCTGAGGGCCAGGCGTTTGATGTACTCCACCCCTTTATTGCACACAGCGCAGATGAACAAGTAAAACCTGCAGAACACAGAGAAAAACGAGGGAAAAGGGGATTATTTTAATTGATAATTACTCGTCAACAGTGAAAGGCCACAATATTTGAGCGAGATTCGATGTAACCGGTTCCCTTTCAGTCCAACAATATGCAAGAAAGCTTTTGTGCAGAACTCAAGACTCAGATCTCCTTCTGCCCAACCTCACTCCACCTCCCAAAAACCATCTCCCTCTCCTCCAGCCCCAAGACACATTCAGAGTAATTAGGCAAAATGCCATGCTTTTACTAAAATTTGAATCAATTCATTTTTCCTTTCTGCAACATCAAAGCCACTGTAATTGTGGAAAATTCAGTTTTTTTCTCTCCCTATTAAGAGGTGAAGATTCAGAATGCTTAGCCCACAGCTACCTCTTGGTTATAGGAAATGCTTTACATTAGATATATTTATAATAATAATAAAAAAATTAAAAAAAAAAAAACGAAATTCGTCTGGGAGTCATTTGGCGTGTTGCCTCTTACTGGTCTGCATGTTTTTATTGGTTAAAAAAATGGACCAACAGCTCAGCACAGGCTATTGGTCAACAACTCAAACCCAACACACAAGCCAGAATCTCACTGCCACCTGCGCCCTGGGGCCCACCTGTCTCCGAACATCATCGACTCGTGCAGGCACTGGATGCATGCCTCGTGGAACCACTGCTGACACCTGAAGCACTGCAGCATCTTCAGGTACCACCTGGACAAGGAGAGGGCAAAGAGGCAGGTGATCCTGTGCCCACTGGGACTTTTAACCAAAAACCCATCAATTTATACCTTTTTACACTAGAGCCAGATCTGAAAAACTGTCTGGGCAAAGAAGAATTAAGTGTTTCAGACACATCAGCATCACTGAATGCGTTTGTGCTATGGTGCTTACAAGCTGGGGCCAGTGTGGTACACTGCTAAGAAGCAGCTGCAGCTCGGAAACCACATTAACGAACACTAACTCTGTGTGAACTTGCTTTATTGTATGGGTATGAAAATCTCATACAATTGCGTGGGTGTAAAAAAATCCTTTTGACATATTTGGTCGATAGCCTAACTTGCACCAGTTATTTAATATTCACTCAATAGGACAACTAACTAAACCTGCTATGTACATCCAACCTAAAGGGCCGCTTGTCCTTGGTGCTCACTAGCCCTACGCTAATTGCCTACAGAACCTAAACTAACAATAGGGCGTGTTTATGTAAGCAGATAATTCTACCAAATGGCAGCTTTGTTTTTGGCCAAATATAAAACACAGCATCCCATCTATCTAATTAGGCATGAACACTCTGGGGTCTTTGAACACCACCACTGTGAATTCCAAATGTTAACAAACATCGTTCTAACCAGGCTGAGCCCTAACTAAAGAACACACCACACACCAGCCCGTTTAGCATTAGTCATACAAGTGCAGTTGCCCTAGAGAGAGAGAGAGAGAGAGAGAAAGTCAAAACTATAGAGAGACTTCTCCTAGTGAATAATGTAAACCGACAGAACTGTAAGAGCAGGGGTATGGGCCCTCTTTATCAGTGAAGGTAAGCAGAGCTCTACGCCGCAGGGGGACTTACTCTCCTGGCCCGCCGCAGTAGCAGTAGCACTGCTGGTGGTTGGTGCGGTGCAGGGAGTCCCACTCCAGCTCCTCCGGGTTATAGGTCAACACCTGCTTCATGGCCTGCAGGGCTCGGGCGATGGGGCCTTTTTTCAGTGCACCACCTTTCTACATAGGGGGAAAAAGAACAAAAAAAACAGGCCACTGAAATCCCTGGGTAGATACACTCAGTGGCTAATTTACTAGTACTATATCCCCAACCACTCTTCTAACCCTCTAACCTTTTACTCAGATCACTACCTATACACAGTCAGTCAGCCGTGTCTCTCATAGCCAGTCTTTATTTATCGTCTTGAGTTTTCACTAAGATGCAGCGGGGTGACTGAGACCTCCCATCCACCAGGTGCCCCAAGACCCAGACCCACCTGCTCTTGCCTCGGCTGCTTTTGTGGCTCTCCCGCCCCGGGAGTATACAGTATACAGTACTAGCACACCCATCTAGTAGCGGATGGATTTTAGAAGGTGTGGGACATGTTCCACAGGGACGTTGGTCCATGCGGACGCAATGGCATGATGCAGTAGCAGCAAAACGGAAGCAGTACCATTCATGCTCCAATGAGCCCGTTTCATCTCCAAAAGATGGGGAAAATACGAGCTACGCGACGTGTCATTTTACCCTAATGGAAGTATCCATGCGACTGGGTATTGTATCCATGTGACAAAGGGTAAACTGTAGCCATGAATGGGGTGCACCTGGCCAGCAATGTTGAGATACATTGTGGCGTTCAAACAGTTCAATCGGTATCCAAGGACCTAATGTGTGCCACACCACCCCTCCACCCCCTGCCTGGTGTCAACGATGGGTCCATTGACTCGTGCTGCTTACACCAATCCTGGACCATCAGCATGCTGCACCAAATAACCGGGATTCATTGGACCAGCTGATGTTCTTCCACTCCTCAAGTACTGGTGATCACATGCGCACTGGAGCTGCTTCCTCTGGCTAATAGGAGCAGACCCTGTGGTCGTCGGCTGCAGTAGCCCTCCGTGACAAGGGCAAACGAGTTGCGTGTTCCGAGATGTCGCTCTGCTCACCACCGCGCCGCTATTTGCCCGTTTTTTGGCCCCACCTGTTTACTTGCACAATTCGTGCCATTCTCCTTCACCCTCACTAATTAACAAGCCGTTTTCACCCACAGGTCCTGCCACTGACGGGATGTTTTTTTGTTTGTCGCACTTTTCTCTGTAAACCTTAGACACTATCATGCGTGAAAAGCCCAAGAGGGCAGCTGTTTCTGAGATACTTGGTCCCAGTGCTCAGACTCAGAATATAATTTTTGGTAACGCAGTGATATACCTAATAAACTGGCCACTGAGGCTATTTGGTGGAGACCTCTGGGACTGCATACTTCCCCCTTGTTCTTAATGACAAATAAGATATTTGTATTACGCATCCTTCCCCTCATTAGATCAAACGGTTCATGAGTGTAACCTCTCCAGACAGAAAGATTAAATGCTCCATTCAATCTATGGACAATCTGCGAACTTGGAATAAGTTTTTTTTTTTTTTACCAAATATATTACAAACTTGCAATCGAACAAGGAAACCAAAAAGGTTAACAGCATTGACCTAGTAACAGTATGAGACAGGAGAACAGGGGACTACTTTGTATGCAAATTTGATGGAATAAAACGGCTGTGTTTCGTTTATCTCCTTCAGTTAGGCAAGACACAAGGAAAGGAAAAGAAAAGGTAGAATGCAGGCCCCACGGTTTCCTCTCATAATTCCATTCATAACTTCTTTTTCAAAACCAATAAGTCAAATTAGAATTCAAATAGCCGATCTCAGCAGCATAACGGACACTTAAAATAAACAAAACAAAGGGGCCAGAAATCAGCAGGATTTTGAAATGAGCTGCACTTACCCGCACGGCTAAAGCGAAGATGCACTTCCTGCAGAACCAAGGGGACATGTCCAGTGTGCTCTCCACCTGGGGCAGGTGACACTGCTGGTGGTAACCTGGCGAGACCGAACACCAATATTTACTGATTAAATAAAACCTACTCATTTATTTAATGCCTAGACATCAGGATGCATCCCATCCTCCAAGTCGCCGCTCAATCACGCCGTCGCTGAAGTCTTATGAAAATTAATTGAGGCCTTCGAAGGAATAATCTCGGCTCATTTTTCATTATTTATCCTCCCGTCTGCCAAGACTGCAGTGGTGGGAGCGTCAAGCCCCCGTTGACAGCCAGAAGTTTAGAGATCCTTTATTTTTAAAGGGGCCTTCTATGATGGACACCTCTGATCCAAAGTTAAATAAATCATTCCTTTATTTTGTGCTTTATTGCAAGTCTCTCTCTAAACTGAACTAAAAGGTAATCAGTATGTACCACAACCGAAGGCTCCAAAGTCAAACTCAGCTAGGATGCAGGGCCCTCAAGTTAAAGCAATATTAGGAACCTTAATACATGATACATTCAATGAAAGCACCCATAGCCTCCCCTTGCACGCAACCCTTCACAAGAGAAAGACATCGCCCCTGGTCAATGCTGCACAGAAGTATTCAAGGCCGTAAAAGCCTGCCAAAAAGCACACTGGAAGCATTCTCTTTTAATAAGGTCAGCTGTCCTGCTGAGTCAAGGACAGAAAATGCTATTGCTTTTATTACTATCCATTTCAAGAGATGGTGATCGCCCCGTGTCGAGTAGGAAAGGTTAGTGCAGAAGGAAAGATAAATCCTGCTCTCAACATTGACCCACCTATCCCACACTTCCCGCAGATCAGGATCTCGTTGTCTGACATCAGCACCATTCCATCACACACTGAACATTTCGGTGCTTCCCCTGGAGCTCCAGCTGAGAAATTTCAAAGAAGAAAAACAAAGCGCAGTTAAAAGGCTGGACATCCAACCTTTAAACTGGACTTGTTTCATCAATGCATGATTAGAATTTCATGGTCCCACAAAATCATTTTATAAAGAATTTCTCATTTAGGTTGCAAACTTACACCAATACTGCCTGCTTTGACTTTAGGGTGGAAAGCTTTCAGATTAATTAGACTATAGCACACCTATCCAAATAGTAATTTGTCTACTAGTCCCCTTACATTAATGTCCAAAAAACATTTGGGGGAAATATTTTTTTCTTTAGTAAGAAAGTACTAACAGATTTACAAATGAAATAATGGGTGGACAAACTAGGTTTTTTCTAAATCTTACAGTTTAATGTATTCAGTACAAAAATTTAAAGGACCATTTCAACGTAAAGGACAACCACTTCCCTGTATACTCACCATGCTGAATATCTTTCCATAGAACCCAAAATTTGGAGTTGTCCTCAAAGGTGACAAAGCAGCTCTGTTTGGAAGTGCTCATCTATAGAGGCAAAGTAAAACTGGAATTATGGTAGATGGATAGCATGTGTGGATGCAAGTTCTTGCAGACATACGAGTCTTAAGTTAAACTTTAAACCCTAAAACTACAGCACCTTTGTACATCGCGCTGGATAAGATCGTCTGCTAAATGCCAAAATGTAATGCAAATTTAAAAAGTTGGTCTTTCAGGTCAGAAGTTTAAGGGCCTAATTTGTTATGTTTTAGAGGCATGGCTAATCATGTAATGTTCACAGCCATACACATTTCCTAGCACATGCCCCATTTCATTTTTCATAGCTACTCCCTAAATACATTATCCAGGACTAAGGGAGCTAAGAGTAGACCGAAAGCAATATGTGAGGACAACTTAATTTTACTCTCTGCTTTATTGGTTGGACTTTAAAGGAAACCAACGGTGAAAAGATTGGACCACTTTGTCTTGTGAATAAAAACTGGCTGAAACTATTTTGCCTGGTCAGACTTCAACGCAGCGCCTCAATTAGCTGCAACGTACAGGACTGCCAGCCACTCCACGTCTTGTCAGCACACAAAGTTAACATAACGTCAACAGTGTATTCAGCAGGTGGCTCACTCTCTGGATCTTGCCCAGGTAGTACAAGCCATCAGACCAGCGGCACAGGACGTACTGTCCCTCGGTCAGGCTAGTCTCCTGCTCGACGCAGCCCCTCCCCCGTTTCTGAGGCAACAGCTTGGACTCCAGCTGCTCACGCCCACTAGAGCAGTAGACATCCCTGTAGGAAGACTCCAGCATGCTGCCGTCTATTCACACCTTCACTACCTAATGGAAAGAGAAAGGAAAAAACATAACTATTTTGACACACACACGTGACCTAACACTTCCGCAAATGTGAAGACTTGGACCAGTACGTAGCAACATTTTCTCTGAATGGAATTGTCGCAGAAATTAAGCCCTAGAGAACCAACCACAGCGTCTGCATTCCATTTATGAATTCCTGGTCTAAAGATGACTCTAGTCAGGAAAGACTACTCACACAGGCTCAAATAAGTTTGTTGTTTTTTTTTGCCCAAAATGATGAACACATGGGTGGTTATGCAATGATTAAACTACAAAGTTTAGTTAGAATCCTGTTCTACTTATCCAAAATAAGAAGTGGTTGAAAATGACAACAGATTGACTTAAATGGTAAATTACTCATTTAGAAACACAACCTTGCCACTAGGGGCTACAAACAAAGTGTGGTTGAAAGCATGTCTGAAGATCAACTTGGTTGTAAGAAACCCCCTAACACAAAAAACCTACACCAACTCCTAGAACATTTAAACAAGCATTATATAGCAGCTACAGGCATGTATAAAATTAAACGACAATTTGTATTCGTTATAAATTTCTGTGCAGCCCGTAACTTTGGGTCTTGGAAAAAATTTCAAAACCCCGCCCCTTCTGCATCTCTCTCTGAAATCGCGATCTCACCTAAGTTTTCATGCCTACAGACATAACCGCAACGAACAGTCATCTCGGAAAACGTTTGAGGTGGTGACAAATGCATGCAAAAATTGCTTACATGCCAGGAAAGTTCAACAAGTACACACCGTACATGGATGATAAAAATGTAAAGTTCCCAAAACAGAATAGAAATATGCATTTACGTTGTATCCAATACGACTATTCACTGATTGATTCGTCCTAATAAATAAATATTCGAGGTGAAGACACACACTCGTTAATATTACAGGAAAATATAGATTTATACAGTTGGGGTAATAGTGACTTGCTAGCCTTCTATTCGTGCACGTAAGCTATACTTCTATAGCAAGCGAACTGGATAATATCACATCGTGTTTTGGGGTTGTTGTTTTTTTACAAGCGCTGGCATAAGATAAATGGGTGTGTAATTTATTAAAGATGTATACCAACTAGTTAACTATTCGACAAAACTTTTCTTGCGAAGACGCGAGCTAGCTAAGCATGCGGAAAATATTAGCTTGCAACATTTGAGCCACAAAACAAACCGTTGATCTAGTACACATATTTCATCTAAAAATATATTCATTTTCAATGCTACAATCAATCAAACTTTTCTCAGCAAGTTTGTCCTATTTGTGATTAGTCCGTCTGATAGCTAGCAAGCTACCGAGGTGGCTGCACGTTTTCGGTAGCTAGACAGCTAGCTAGTGAAGCGAGCAGGGAGAAGCAAGCAACAGCACGGACAGCAATGAGGGACTCAATAGCGAACTCATCAAGACAAAACTTGAATCTCGCATTCTAGTCGGCATCACACTTATAATTATGGAGCTCGCTAAAACTTCAACATCTTCAGCTTTCACTTACAAACGAAGTTAGAGTAAACAAGCCGTGATTTATTAGTCAAAAAACATCTACTTAGCTCACTGGCTGGCACTTATAGAAAGTATTTCTCGCTTTACTTACCACTTGGACTGGCCTCCAATATAGAGGAGGGAAAAAGACAAGAAGACTATTTTAGTATTGTTGCATAATGTTCCATTAATTGTATTTCAAACTAGCTATCTAAGGGTGCAGCGGCAAAGTTTCAGGCTGTGCAAGTCGCCATTTTTTAACTTTTTCCCGCGAATCATTTACGTTTTGCTTATGCAATTAACATAGCCCCATCATCACCATCATCCAGGAAGTCAGTACCTCCTTTAAATTCACTCTACAGTTACACGTCAGTAATGAGCTAAACATCTTAGAAAATTTTTAAAACTTTAAATATTTCTAGTTATCTGAGTTTAAAAGTACAGATTAGTGAAATTTCATTCAAGCTCTATTCTAGTCGTTAAAGCTTTTATTACAAATTGTTATTATAGGTATTTATATTCATTTATTTCGCTATCAGTATGACATTGAGCAACAGTTATTTTGTAATTTATTGATTTAAACTTATCTATAAATTATATGAAGTGATCGCAAATCAAGGGTTTTGTGAAATGTAATTGATCTCCATGCGTCAGTGAGCTGTTTTTATTTTCATTGTTGTAGTAATCTTTGTCATTTTAAACGTTTTATTTGTGGTGTTTTGGAAACTGTTCTGAGCCTGTTGAATAATTATAATAAAAACAACACATACTGAGAAGTGTCGTTTACCCTTTGTGGCAACCCTGGGGCTTACAGACGGCAGAGGCGGCAGAAGCCGCTCACCCACCAAGCCCGGGGACAGGTTCTTGAGGGGCGGTACGTTCCCTCCCCAACAATCACCGTCACAGCTGACATGTATCAGCTGATTAAGGAGGGAAAGGACAAAAGCCGGCAGACACCAGGGAAGAGGGGTGAGGACCTGGCAGAAGTAAAAATGAATGCCGATTGGGAACAAAGTTTGCGCTGTCTTGCAGCGCCAGCCAGAGGACGTACCCGAGTGAAGCCCCGAAGTCTTCCCCGACCGAGGAAGGCGAGATGCCGACTGTAGCGGCGACTAATTGTGCAACCCCGAACTGGGGGGGGGTTCAGTTGTGCCTGCTATTACCTTTTTCTGCGCCAAACCGGGAGGTTTCTTTTCGTTTCATTTTACGGCACGAGGGTGCAGAATAAAAGAATCGCACACGAAAGACGAACTGTCCCGATCCTTTCTTGTGGGAATTCCCGTCGCTCTGCACGTGCGGCACTACTCGCACGCCCCGTGGTTGCCACATTTGGTGGAGAATGCGGGCAACCTAATTCCACCACCCACGCAGACCCACAAAG
>JAOVYW010000036.1:4398145-4410897 GCA_025775045.1 Hiodon tergisus | reverse complement strand
AAACGTAATTAAAGTGACAGTTGAACCATCACCAAGCTACTGCAAAACGTAATTAAAGTGACAGTTGAACTACATGTTCCCTGCTCCCCAACGCTGGTAATTAAACAATGCAGCACCAGAGGAATCAAAGTGGGACCTCGTCCACATAAAACGCTGTAGGCGAGAAGATAGTTATTCCCCTGCTAACTGATTTTCAGACTTTCAGGCGTATAATCTGAAGTTTAGGCAAGCCTGCCAAACAGCATTTGTGTTTTTGCACTACAAAAGATCATCCAACTGGATCCCTGACTTGCTTCTTGGCTCGTTCCAGTATAGAAGATTTGTTGAATAAGTGATCGCTCAGCCAGTTATTTTTGCGCATAACCTCACTTGTCTGGCCCTATTTGTTTGTCCACCACCTGACAATATACTGCAGGGGGAATTGCGCTATTTTGTGAGAGGAGGAAATCATGTCAAGAGCTTCATTGTCCACATCGTAGACATAAATACTGACTATATCCACAGATTAATTTTAGCTGGCACTAGCTTGCTAGCGTGACTGACTGCTCTGGTACTACAGAAATTATGTGGATGACTGCGAGCACACCCAAACAATGAGGGTTTACAAGACGTCCAGTTAGTTGGCTACTGGAGGAACTTCATAATTGAGTCTTGCTAGGAAGACACATGTACCATCTTATATAATCCGTCTGGCTGTTGCATTCAAATGACATGCAGACATGACAGAACATGCAGAGGACGCCACAGGAATCTTCACTTGGTTTGTGTGCTTGTCATAATAAAACAGTCACGCTGAAAGTTTCGAAAACAAATATGCGTCCTTTAAAGAATGCAAATTCAACCCTCGGAACAAGCTTTTATTTTTTTATAGATTGTTGATTAGCAGGAAAACTGACACCCAATAGACCAGTAACCAAAATACCTGTAGTCAAATGAGACATAAATGCAAATGTATTTGAAAGAAAGCAAACACAACAACCTTAATGCCTCGTTATGCAGCGAGGATGGTTTGAGGTGCTTGTTACTTTTCCTCCCATTAAAAAAAAGTATTTTAGAAGACAATAACTAGGAATTTACTTCGATTTAGATTCTTCTTTAAAAAGTTAGTGTCAGAAAGACTGAAGAACTGTACCAGAGAGAGAGAGAGAACATAGCAGTAGTTAGAGTTGTCACCAAAGGCTGAATGAATACTTCTAAAACACCAGACTGGTCTAGGCTTTTGTGACTGTTAGACAGTATTGTCCTTGACTTTAAATGTACATTCCCCAATTCCACTTTGTATCGTGTACAGAAAGAGGCTTTTAGTTTGACAAGGATACATTTTGATTCCCTGGGGAATCTCTGGCCCAAAAGTGCGGCGTCTACGGACTGGTTTCCTGTTAGCTCAGCTGATGCTTGTTAAAATTATTGGCAACGTTTAAAAACAAGTTTGAAATAAATTCTGGTAGGTATGCAAGCAGTCCTTTTGGGGGGGAGAGAAGCCACAGCCTGTGGCTAGTTTGTCCAGGTTAGTAATTTCTTTCGTAAATTGGATGGTTTTCGGTCCCGGTTATATTTTTGGAATAATAAGTGGGCAGGAGGTTGGTTACGTTAATGCCATGTTGGTTGAGTTGCGCGGTTGAGGTCGGTATTTATTGGCGGAGAGTGTAATAGAGCTCACGTACTAACGAGAGTAGCGTCACTCCCTGGAGTAGAAGACAGCGATTGGTTACTCGAGCTAAGGAATTGGTTCTTTAGCTCAACAAGCTTGTAACGACTTTCAAACCAAACTAAAAAACTGGTTGGGAGATAGCGAATCTGATGCGTGTTCTACTCCAAAAACGTGTCGTCTAGACTTCAAGAGATGCAACACGGTCCATTATTTTCTTTTCCGTTTGCTTCGCAATAACCCGTTCAATGTATTACAACAGGTAGGAAGTGTCCACCTCCACAGTTGCCCTGTCTGACACGGTCAAAAACTGTATGTTTCCCCGATCAAGCAACACCCACCCAGAGCCCCACAAATAGCGCACAACGGGAATTAGAACATGACGGGGAAATGGCTACAACGAAGTTAATCGTTTCTCTGGTCAGAAGTTTGTTAGGCCGTTTTTAAATTTTTATTTACTAGAATTTGAAACCATGGGTACATTAAATAAAGGTAATATGAATAAAGATAACTTTAAAATAAAAACCTTATCAGCAAATCGTTCCCGGTTGTCCTTTTGTTCGAATACTACTCCGTTTGTGATAGGATAATTCAGCTTTCGAAGTATTCTAAGCCAATTATGGGCACGGCGGTAAAGAGCGGGACAATAATGGACTTTATTATAGGAGCTCCAGGAGGTGAAGCTAGTACAAAGATCACCCTAATAACTGTAGACAGGAGACTGGTTAATGCTGCCCTGTAGGCGGATTCATCACCAACATGGGAAGCAGGTGCTCCAGCCACCCCACCCTAAGCTATTTACGTGTTCCACTCCTACATGTGAACTATTTTTCCCAAGCGGCATGGAAGGCAGCCGGAGGGGACCGCAAAGGACACAGTGTCACTGAGTGGGCAGTTGAGAAAAACAGACATCTGACCTCTGATGAAAAGGCAACAGTTAGTAGGACTCATCCGCAACCGGAACCCTTGTAAAAGTCTCGTCTGGATGGTGTGTGTGTATATAGAGATCCAAAATAGATGCTAAGCCCCCCTTATCCTGTAGGGCACAGGTTTGTTTGTGATAGTTGAGATCATTTAGGGGAAGCCTAAATGTGTCCGCTTGGAGAGAGGACACTCTGCATGTTTGGCATAATTTTCATCGCTCTTCTGACAGTGTCCTACATGGAAAAATCCCATGGTTGGAAGTAGAAATAAATGGGGCTGAAGCATCCTTTGTGTTATTGAAATGGGTCGGGGGTTGAATAGATTTCGGCCGCGAGGGAGCCTTCAATTAGCTCACCCTGAATGAACTCCAGATTCCTGCTGTGTGTTACACTGATCTTGCCTGCGGTTTAGGAGAGAGGAACTGGGAATAAGTATAATAGTCCCTGTGTTGCTTTGGCGATGCCACTCGGGAGGCCACTGTCTAAGCTTTAGTATTTAACAGTGGCTTTTGTCCTGTAAAGTGCAGTAATTTAACCCGGTATAGCAACGCGTGCCTAAGTAGTTGGCTTCCCATAACAGAAATGATAACACTTTATATAGATGGGATTTACATTCTCTGTTATCTTGGAAAAACAAAACAAAACAAAACACAATACTACAAGTTTGAGATCTTTATACTGAATGTTTTTTGTTTTTTTTAACAATAACGTTGAATATTTGTTTTGAAAAATCATTTTGATGCCTTATATTGCTCTGCTGTTGTTTACCAAGGCAGACAATGAGGGGACGCCTTCTCGCTTTGATTTCATTGTTGATTTAGACTGATGCGTATATAATCATCCTGGCAAAAGCTTGGGTCATCTCCCATCCGTTGTGGCCACCATACTGGAGAAGAGCCATATCGTTCAGTTTCCTTCCTACAGTAGTCATTTAATTTCCTGAAGTAAGCCCCAGGAGTACCCTCATCCTGGCTTTTCCCTAAACCCTTCCGCCTTTGCACAGGTGCCAGTCTGCCGGGTTTTGTTGCCTGGTCGGCCAATTGGCTGAGAAAGGGTCATCGCCACCTGTCTTAGTAAAATGACTAGAAATGTAGGATGAGACTTAGACAAACCCCCACCCCCCCACCCCCACCCCACATTTGCCAGGCCGTGATGCATTTAAGCGACTCAGCCAGATTTTCTCTCATGGGGGAGAATCATACAAGAACAGGCTGAAGGGAAGCTTGCCCTACTATTGGCCAGTAGCAACAAAGGGAGCAGGAAACGGACGTTGTCTCCCGAGTGGTTCAGCTGGTATAGGCTTGCCTGAGCCCTATGATCTTGGACTGGCCGGTTCGAATCCAGCTGACGTCATTTTCCGATAGTACAGAGACGATACACGATTTGCTGAGCACCGCCTAGGATGGTTGAAACGGGCAGGGCTTCGCTTGGCCAATGAGCAGCTTTTGTCTGCTTCCAGGGTGCTGGCGGAGCCAATCAGCTCTGAACCTCTCGGGCGGGCTGTGTATCCTGCGGAGACTGGGATTGGAGGAGCATAAGTCATACTTCTTCAGCCTCTCAGGGTGGGAGGGCAGGATTCGTAGTGATGAACTTAAATCCGTTAGAGCCATTGGCAGTTTTAATTTGGAAGGAAAATCGGTCAAATGAAAATGACAATAATGATTTTGGTGAAGAGCTGGGTGCCGTTAAGACAATTACAAAGTAATTTTCTGCGGTTCTCTGTTGATTAATTGATAAACCAGTTTTTTCTGGCAGATGTATTGACTGAAAAACATATACATTTGTTTGTCAGTACATATTAGTTTGTCATCTTATAAATTTGGTTTATCAGTATATATTTGTGTTTGATCATACTGATTTTCTTGCATACGTGTTTTTTTTGTAATTTGTATATTTGTGCGGCTTATTGGACGGGCTAACATATAATTTTTGACACTGATCAACAGAAAAAGACTTTTATATCATATCGAAAATACATTTAAACCAATTTGTCTAAATTTATAACAAATATTAAACACAAAATAATTGGTTGCATAAGTATTCACCATCTTCAAGTCAGTATTTAGCAGATGCACCTTTGGCAGCAATTACAGCCTTGAGACTATGTGGATAGGTCTCCATCAACTTGGCACATCTGGAAACTGCAATATTTCCCCCATTCTTATTTGCAAAACTGCTCAAGCTTTGTCAGGTTACAGCACCTGACAAAGGCACAGCCTTTTTCAAGTCCATCCACAGATTCTCAATTGGGTTGAGTTCTGGACTTTGATTCAACCACTCCAGGACATTAACATTGTTGTTTCGAAACTGTACTTGTGAAGCTTTGGCTGTGTGCTTGGGGTTGTTGTCTTGCTGGAAAACATATCTTCTCCCAAGTCTCAGTTCTCTTGCAGACTGCATCAGGTTTTCCCTGTATTTTGCAGCATTCATTTTACCTTCTACCTTTACAAGCCTTCCAGGGCCTGATGCAGAGAAGCATCCCCACAGCATGGTGCTACCACCATCATTCTTCACGGTGGCAATGGTGTATTTGTGGTCATGTGCGGTGTTTGGTTTGCACCAAACACAGTGTTGGGTTTGATGGCCATTTTGGTCTCATCGGACCATGGAATCTTCTTCCAGCTGATTTCAGAGTCTCCCACATGCCTTCTGGCAAACTCTAAACCTTTTGGTTTTTTTCAATAGTAGCTTTCTCTTTGCCACTCTTCCATAAAGCTGTGACTGATGAAGAACCCGGGCAACAGTTGTTGTATGCACAGTCTCTCCCACCTCAGCCACTGAAGCTTGAAGGTCCTTCAGAGGAGTCATAGGTCTCTTGTAGGCCTCCCTCACTAGTCCCCTTCTTGCGTGGACACTCAGACACTCACTCTAGGCAGATTTACTGCTGTGCCATACTTTTTGTAGTGCACTTCTTAATTATTGACTTCACAAGTCACTACGAGGGATATTCTGAGACTTTTCTTGTATCCATCCCCTGATTTATGTTCATGAATAACCCTTTTGTGGATTTGCTTGGAGTGTTCTTTTGTCTTCATGGTGTTGTTTTTCCCAAGATACTGACTCACCAGTAAGTGGACCTTCTAGAGACAGGTGCATTTATAATCACTTTAATCAAATCACTTTGACTGTGCTCTATTGACTTAACTGAACTAATGATGATTTAGGTGAGTTTCGTTTAAGGGGGTGAATACTTATTTAATCAATAATTTAGTGTTTAATATTTGTTATAAATTTAGACTAACTGGTAGAAATGTATTTGTACTTTGATATGAAAGACTTTTTCTGTTGATCAGTGTCAAAAAAGTCAAATTAAGTTCACTATGATTCAGTATTTAAAACAAATTAAATATAAAAACATCCAAGGGGGGTGAATACTTTTTATAGGCCCAGGATTAGAACGCCTGACCATTCCTTTCCCAAAAATGCGGGAACAAATCAAGTCCTTTTTGCCTTACCATAAATGGATGGAGGCGGGGAGTGGACTGTTATTGCCACTGTTATGTATTTTATTTACATGTATTTCATATGCCGTGAAGTTAAGTTTTGTTAATATTTTACAGATTTTATACAGGATACACTTGGATATTACATATAAATAAACAAACCAAACAAAATAAATTGTAATTAAAATAGAATAGCAAGTAAATAATTGTACACCTATATTTTAATTTCATAAAACTTTAAAAATGAAAGTTTCATTTTAATATTCTAGCTAAATATATTTAGCAAGCCGTTTGTTTCTGTTCAGTGTAGACTTGCATAGACAGATTAACATAGTTAATTTAAGTAAAAAAACAAATAAAATCTGATTTAAAAAGGGAAAAAAGCTCGTCTGAATACACAATGCACATTATTCCATTTTACTGCAAGAAAGAGAAAATAACAATTCAAAGTGCATCACTGAGTATGTTCTGTGAAAGAAATTATGTCACTGTATTGCTGATTCAACAATAATGACAGTTCACTTGCATTAGGATCCAGCTCAGAATTTGACAAATAAACAATAAGTGACAAAACAATAATTTATGAGCCCCCAAGATGTCTTAATATAAAATCCAATTCAGATGAATACAGCGAATCCATAGTAATGATATAACCATGCTGTAATTCCTCAAAATGTTTTCTTATCTTTCCAGAGGTCATGGGTAACGCGTTACTAAAGTCAATGATCCTGACCTACTGACTTATCCGATTCTACTCTAAGGCTGGGACCAAATAACAAAAAAACCCACAAATCTCAAAGAACATAACTGTACTTAAAATTATTTTATTTTTGTTAGTGGAATAAATATTATAGTTACACAAAAACATAGTAAACACTGTAAATACAATTCTGCAGACCAGCTGAATCAGTGATCAGCAGATTGTCAGAGTTATTTTTATTTATTATTTGGCCAGATTGGGGTCAAAGGTCTTCTCTTACCTCACTCTGTCACGTGGTTAGGTCATATGAGTTCTTGTGATGTTAGCAATGAATGCTTATATATGAAAAAATATTAAATAAGTTCTGGGAAACTAATATAAATGCAAACAAATCAATGCTTTCAAACCAAATTATATGCTGAAAAACCAATATATAAGATCACAAACCAATATATTCACTTACAAACCAATACATTTGCAAGCAAATCAATTTGCCATGAAATACATGCATATGCCATTATACCACTGGTTTACCAATTAATCAACAGAGATGAGCAGAATATGACAAAATGAGTGTCTAAACGACACATAGTGAATGGATGTCTCTGTGTGTGTGATCTAAGGTAAGATGTATGAAGTTTTCATCTCTTCCGGTGTGAACGGTGTCATCCTAGTCTTGTCCAGTGTTCGTATCAGAGAGACGGCAGACTACAAAAGATAAGGAAAACGGAAACCATAGCTCCCTGCTCTCTATGGATACAGAGAAAACTATAATTGTAATACGGGTATTTAGGTATTTTGTATCTTACTTACGTGGCCTTTGTGGTGGTAAAGTGGTGTACATTGATACACCAGAACAAGAAGGGTCAGTTTCACTGTTGGCCATTTAGGACAGTGACAATGTATAATACAAAAAAAAAAAAAAAAAACATTGAACCATAGGAAATCCACCACTAAAAATATAGCAATATCCAGGTTAGGAAAGGCTTTGAAGATCAGTGAGTAGAAATTAGGTAAAAATGTTTAAATATTTTTAAAAAGCCAATTTGTGGCTTTTTGGTTCTTGCATATGTGTTTTAATCGACCCGAAAAGTGCAAAAGAACCTTGCTTTTTCCCAAAACAGTATTTAATGAACAGCTTTTATTATTTGACCCTGAAGAATCCTTGAACTAGTGCAAACTGTTCTCAGGAATTAAGTAAGCCTGTTGATCGACCACTGGAGGGCGCTATAAGCTGAAAAATTGAAGGTAAAATAAATTTTCTCTGTGCAGTTTGTTTGTCCTTCATTTTTGCATGACTTATGCCAGTAGAGTCTTAAAAGCCCCCTCCACCCACAAATACCGCCTAATACGCTTTGTATTTATACATAAAACGAAACTGTTGTCCATGAGAGTAACTCATGTTGGCCTTCATAACCATTCTTTAGAAAATAATTACTTATATAATTTACATCTAGCATTTACGAAAACATTTTTTGAATTTTTGACCTCTACTTTTTTCATTGTATTCATATAAACTATGAACACCCTTATAATTGAAAAAAAAGATGCTTGTAGAAACAGCCGATAACCTGGAGAAATTGGGAATTTCGGGAATTTCCGGGAATCATGCTGTCATGACATGGTTGCTCTGTGTTTCAGCCCCTTTTCTGATAGTTTGTCTTGGATTCCTTTTTCGAGATATACACCAATCATAGTTATTACTTATGCCATCAAAACAGCATTCTTTTAAAATGATCAGTCATTTTCACTCAGAATTCGATTCCTTTTTAAAAACGTATCTTATACTTTTGAAAGTAAAGGCAGCGCAGCCCATTAAAAATGAGAAGTGAATTTCCATTTCCTTGGATGGATCCCCGCCGTGCCGTTTTGTTGGCCTCTCGGTGAGTGGCAGTGTTGTTGCAGGATAAAACGAAATCACCGTGCCCTCCCGACTGTAAAACTCCCCCGATAGCATAACATTTGATGTCATAGGAGGTTGGCTGTGAAACGCGGAATTAACAGCGTCACTTGTCTTTGCAGGAATAGCGCCTGGCTTGTAAGCACCGTCGGTGCCGCAATGAAGAGGTGTTAAAGGTGCTTAAGTCTTCCGCAGATTATTTTTTTTTTACCCGCGGTGTCACCCGATAATTGTGGAAACATGATTTACATTAGGATTCTCCCTTACCCTGTCTGTTCAAATGGTCTTGAATAATTACATTCTAAAATCCTCGAAGTACCATTGTTGTCTGTATGAAAGCTTGTAATCAGGACTTGTGCTATATCTATTAGGTGCTAACTGCATGGCAAAAACTAAGAAGTGGCTTAATGATTAAAGTATTGGCCTTTTGTGTTTTGTGATTGAGTTGTTTACGCAGACACATCGATTGTTTGTAGGGCTCAATGTTAACTGAATCACTCACTCAAGGGTACAGTGAAGGTGTTGAGATATGCACCTCTAATGGCTTTTAATTACGAGTACAACCATAGGCGTAGGTTTAAGCGGGACGAGGGGGGAGTTGTCCCCCTCAATATTAACAGAGTTTAAATTTGTCCCCCTCAATATTAACAGAGTTTAAATTTGTCCCTATCACTTAAGACATGAGTCATTGTGAACCACTGATGGTGGCTCTCCATCAATGTTAATGTGAAACCTACCTCGTGTTCACACTTGAAAAAAACTAATCTAGTACAGTGAATCAAAATGGGATTGCGGCAATATAAATACAGATAAATATGAAAGATCAAGAAGTGATTAACTTCAAAATAAATAATGAAAAACTAAATGTTAAATTACTTCCTCTTGTTTAATTGTTTCAGGTCAAAGGAAAGGCACACCTAAGTCGCATATCGTCGTCCTAATGGGGTGGAAATCCTCCATGAACTTGAAATTACAAGCCTCTGCACCCAACACTAGACGGGATGGGACTGCCGGCCAGGTCAGTGAATGTCTGAAGCATGACATTAACCCTGAGATGGGGCAGTCGTCTTCTGACAATGTCAGCACTTGTCAGGGGGGGGGGGGGGTCAACTGCAACCTTGAAATGTAAGGGTTCCATTTGCTTAATTAAGAAATATTAACAGCTGTCTTTAAAGCTAGTATGTTATGTCACTATATTTAACTTCTAATTAGGGTGAAGCTGTCATCATAATTTGTCTTTTCTACACTTACAGTACAACCTGCCTGGAAGGTGCTTATTAATTCTGTGATGGACTCGTCCTGCCTCTGTTTTGAGTAACTATGTTTACCCTTCTGACTCTAATAGTTATTTGTCTTTTTCAATCCTGAAATAGCACACTGCGAAAAAATCTGAGTTTCTCAGTGGAATGTGACTCATTGTTGCTGCTAAAAAGCAAGTGGTTTCTGGAACAGATTTTCCCCCCTGGAAAAAAGCAGGCCGTTTCAGTAAGACGGCTAGGGGAGGATTACAGTGATATGTACATGGAAGCGCTCATGTTGCTATAAACTATTTGAGAAAATTAGTTCGCCGGGTTTTTGAAAATAGATTTTTTTTACTGGATTTCTGGGCGCCCGCCCTGTTTAGCAAATGTCCGTACTGCCATGAATACAGGCTGGGTGTTTTTTGTGGAATTGCACACCACTAATAAACCCTTTATTACGGCTCTAGAGAAGCCTTTACTCATTCCCCTGCTTTCAGGCAAATGGAAAGGAGCTCATCGCCAGGCAGTGGCTAGCCAGGGAAGGTGCCCCAGAGCCCCGAGTGCCCCCAGAACATAATACTATCCGCAGTATTTTCACATGTAGCGTCTGCGACCTGTACCTTTAAACACTGACTTGCTGAAACGGGCACCTGTGCCGTCACTGAGAAAATACGAAAAAGGCCACGTGATTTCTGCGTCCGCAAAGCACTTCACAGAGTTACAGCCTCCTTCTTGCCATCAACTGAAAGTTCCTGGTCCGTTGGAAAGGAAACATTTATGCACATTGTTTTAACCAGCTGAGCAATGCATGCTGGGTAGTGCATAATGGCAGCCCACTGACACTGGCAATGCATTACCCAGCTTGCCTTGCTCAGCTGGTTCAAACCATCTCTGTATGTTTGTTTAAAAAAATAAAATAATAATAATCTCGACATTATTGCTTAATGCCAGCGAAGCACATTAAACATTTAAAAATCCACTAAGCAATGTTAAATCTAATAAATATTCATAAGAGGTTCAAGGAATCTCAGAAGGCCGTGCGAATTAAAATGCAGAGCTTTCTATGTGGTAGGGTTGGGTGCTGAGACCCGGTAACCAAGATTATTCTGCAGTGTTAGAGTGCCTTCGGATGCCTTGCTCCAAGGTAGACATGGAGCTTCCCTTCTCTGACAAGTAATTCAGGAGTAATTCAGGAGTACACCTAAAGCAGGAGTAAAGCTGTAGTACTTTTTCGAGGAGTTTCCTGGTTAAAACTAGGGATTCTTCAGAGGAAACGGTTGGTTCGTGTAAAGGGAAGCTGGGCCTTTTGTGAAGCCATGCTGTTGGCAGCGGTCCGGTTAAAACGAGACCACTGCTATTGTTTTACCCCTCTGTTAGAGTTCACCTGTCCAAATGCATGTAGCCTCTGTGGTTAGTTTAAGCTCACATTTCCAGGAAGAAGCGCTCCTCTCCGTTGTCCGCGCGCGCAGCGTGCCCTATTTTCAGTCCTCCCTCCTCTGTCCTCTGAGGCTCTTGGGTCCTGTTAATCCCCCGTCTCTTGTAGAAGGCTGATCGATGCACCCCTTGCTGGTAGAGTGGTTTTGAAACGGTAGGTTCCCAGAGAACTCCGTTTCCCCTATGTTATACACTCTGCCTTGTTCTTAATTCGCGGGGCAGAATGTCTCTTCTTGCCACATTCTGCCTCCTGCAAATTGTGCACCTGAGAATTGACACACGGGGGCATTTAGAAACTCAAGGAGGTTTCGGGCAGGCCGTCCTGTACGGGAAACCCGCACCCGCACCTCTCTGATACTCTTGAGGCTCACCTGTTTCCCGGAAGGATCTGGCAAGACGAGGCCGTCCTCCACACCATTACACTTGCTTTTAATGAGGCTTTATTCATTGCGTTCATCGACAGCAGGATTCGACAGCGAGCAAGCAAACTGAACCCACACAGGACACGCAGTACGAACGCTTCTTTCCTCGTTCCGTTTGTTTTTAGCGATTACGTTATTATTTACATTCGATTCGACGTTCTACGGCGCCGATGAGAACTGCTGCAACCAGGCCATTTCTTAGCAGATTAGAAAAGGGATATGGTACAAAATATATCCATCCCTAAGCAACACAACCCTCAAATATATATTTTTTTCTTATATTTTCCATCATCCAAGCATGTCTTCCATTTGTCGTCTTCTTTCCAATGGCACATTTTTAATGTCAGGACTTAATCCACACATTCACTCTGCGGTGCAGTGTGTTAAAATAGAAACTGAACTATTCCTGTTAATCCTGCCAAGTGAAGGCAGCTTGAGTTTTCTCACGTGTTGTTAGGTGTCAAATGTGCTACTCTGATAAACTAATCAATTGAAATACCGCTTACCATATATAAAAGTATACGTACATTTTTAGTTTGACAGCTTTAATAGCTGGGTCTTCAAGCAGCTACATTCGTGGCAAATAAGATTACACACAATTAATGCAACGATTGAATAGACTGCACATAAGGTTGTATGTATTTTCCCCGTAGATATATATATATATATATATATATATATATATATATTTTGTACTACTTGTGCTGTTGACAGCCTAGATTGGTAATCTGACTTGTAATCATAGCTGCGATTTACAATGCCCGAATGTCCACACATCTCTGATTGTCAAACAGAACGTAATTTCCTGCATCGGCAGACTTAATAACATTCTCCTCAAGATTTGTGTTTTGTCCCGAATAGCCCCTAAGTGCTTATTTTGAGAAGTGGTTGGGGGAGAGTTTGTGTTAACAGAATGCTTAACAATCCCTTCACATTTGAATTCTGCTAAGCAGCTATGTAATTTATTACAGAAGGCCGTCTTTCTCATGAATCTAAAGGGTAATTTAAAAAAAAAAATTTTTTTATAAATAAATGAATATA
>JAOVYW010000036.1:4381506-4392423 GCA_025775045.1 Hiodon tergisus | reverse complement strand
CTCCCCCCCCCCCCCCCCCCCCCTTGTGAAAGGGCTTCGGCGCCCGAGCGCAGTGTTGCTGTAGGATATCTGGGGATAGCTGCAATGTTTGTGTCGGCATCATCAAAACCAAAATGTGTCTTCTGATCAAACCGTACCTGCTCCTCAGCTCCCCTTTTCCACACTAAAAAAGTGCCAACGCTGCGGAGAAGATGTGTGAGCTCACTAACATCCTGGCCTCTAGGCAAGTCCTAATGATGTGTCTTTATTCCTCTCTCTCGTAGCATTTCCACGATGGACGCAAGGCACAGCAACACATCGAGAATTCCTGGAAACAACTTGAATCAGTGAGTGCTCTTTAGGGTCCAAAACCCCTGCTGAGGTCATGGCCCACTATGGAAAACAAGGTGTACAAACACTGGGGTTGAATACACACTTTTTGGTTTATGTAGCCTGTGTTCCAGCACTGTAAACATGTTTGTTAATCAGAAGGGTTTTTGGCTGGCACAAAGACAATTCATGGAGAGATTCTCAGCGGCGGGTTGCAGCACACAGGAAGCAGCCCCCGCATTTGAGTTCAGAACGAGAGATGGTAATTTATTCCCACACATTGTCGTGAGAGTCGTATTCCTTTTGTGTCTCGGGAGTGTAGCGACGCCAGCCCCCGAATCCGTTGGCTTGGCTAAGTTTGGGCCTACCTACTGTAGCAGTTAAAGGAGGCACCTGATAGATGAGGCATTGACGGATTACCTAAGTATGAGGGAACCCTTTCCGCATGCGTGGAGTGAAGCCAGAAATAGAATGAAGGAATCATGAAATCACAAACGGGGGAGGAACTTATGTGTCAGGAAGCAGTACAGCCTCGTCCTCACACTGCCAAAATCTAGCATGCCGCTGACAATGTGATCTGGGGCGCGAACACAAGTAATGAATTCTTCCATTGTTCTTCCAAGACAGCCATTGGACATTTTAGTCGTTCATTGTTTGAGGAACAGGAGTCTGGGGAAGCTTGATGGTGCTCTGAGTAGTAAGACAAAGGACAGATGCCATGGGTGCAGCGGGGCCACACAGATTCCCCTGCACATCCTCAAAGGGGCGCAGGGTGTATTAGAGCTTGCTAAAGTGGGCCCTTGATTGAAATCAACCTGCAAAAACATTTTGACTAAGCGTCTTGTTGGGTCTAATGCCCTAATACAGCAGTCTGTTTTTGTCTCTTGGGTGTATGAAGGGCCTTGTTTAATAACGTGCTTACCGTGTCCCAATCCCTCCCTCACGCCTCCCCTCAGAGTAAACGGAGGTTCGAGAGGGACTGCAAGGAGGCAGACCGGGCGCAGCAGTACTTTGAGAAGATGGACGCCGACATCAACGTGACGAAGGCGGACGTGGAGAAGGTGAGCCGCTCACAGTGGATAAACCCTCTCGGTCCCCACTTTCTCTTCCTGTGAATGAACCATTGTTCAACATATTTGCATTGAAGCTGATAATATCAGAGGCACAAAACATGTGGAGACAGTTTAATGTTGCGCTTGATCCTGGGGGCATCATTGGTGAAAATGTAAAACCTTATCTATCTCAGTCCAGTATTACTGATTATCATTTTTATTATCGGTTATGTACTTTATAGGTATTCTTATACAATTATCTGCAATATAAAAGTTACCTGCTATAAGGCAGAATGAAATGTAGAAGTGGTATGTCTTGTAATACACAAGCAGTTTCTCACAGATTGGAGATCTTGTCCCTCTGACTTTCTGATGTGCAGCCGGCCAGCTTATTAAGTTTAGTTAAAATTGTCTCGTTAGCCCTTCCAGAGGTTTTGGATTAGTGGCCGCTAACCGTATTTCTGGTGTGCCAGACTTTTAGGTTTCTCTAAATAGGCTTGGGCGATTTGTTTGTGTGCCAGTCCACCTAATAAGAAAGTCTGTTGGTTTCACCTCTCAGATACTGCGATCCTAATAAAATGGAGCAGATCAAAAGGCAATGGCCTAATAATCCCCACGGCCAGGCCAACTCTGTAGAGTTGAGGGTTTGACACAGAGGCCTAGCATGACAATGGAACACAGTCCCTCTGAAAGACCTAGGTGTTATTTTATATGTGATATCATTATATGTTGACCAGAGAAGTACTCTATCCACTATATATCTTTTTACCCCAACAGGAATTCAGGTCAGAAGTCATGTTGATTTACTTATGGAAAATGTAGAAACGTGCCATGCCTATTTGTTATACAGCTGTTAGCCAGTATAAGTTGTTGTGGAGTTAATAGCGTCTTTTCTGCATTGGTATTACTTTTCCTCAACAACCAGCAGGATGTTTCATTAACAGATATTCTAAAGTTACAACGTTTTTTTTCTCCACACACTAATAGCCCTCCCCCCACTCATACACACACGCATTCACACCTTTTGACCACTCACCCTCTTCAGTCATACATCTCTGGCACTCAGAAAAGCCTCTGGACAGAACAATAAAGGGCTTCTTGGTTTTACGGTACCCTGAGAGCTGCTCTGATATGTTTGAGTGAAGCTTCACGAGGCAATAAAACCGTGTTTGTGTTTTGCAGTAGCATGTGGGAGTGTGTTTGTGTGAGAGAAGTAGCGTTTGTGTGTCTTTGCGATATTCTTGAGTGCTGGGTAATAAAACCAGCCTGCCACTTAACACAATGGCTGCCATTGAAGGCCCTTTGTTGTTTTTAGCATGTTTCTCCTAACGGGGGGGAGGGGTTTCTTCATCGTTAGTGTCACATGTAAGTTTTAGCAAAACACAAGAACAATTGTTAATGGAGAGGCTTATCCTAGGATTGCGAAAGTACAGCTTTAATTTAGTCACGTTCACAGGAGCTGTTACTTCCAGCCTCGGTTGTTCCACTGTGACATTAGTAGTGTTTTTTCCAGCTGCATCTTCAAAGGCTGCAAAAGTAATTGTGTCGCTTTGTTTGATTTGCGCGTCAGTTTGCAATATGGGTTTGTAGTGTAGGTTGGAGGTGTAAGTTTGCAGTGCAGGTTTGCAGTGTAAGGTTGCAGTGTGAGTTTGTGGTGCAGGTTTGCAGTTTAAGTTTGTGGTATAGGTTTGCAGTGTAGATTGCTGGAGCTTTTCTGACCTAAGACCTGTCATTTTCGCCTTCCAGTTTTTTCGATTCGACTGCGCCCTGGAAGTTTTACGTCTTCCCTATTTGTGCTTTAAGTTCTGCATTCACTCCCTGAGGTTGCACAAGCTCATATGCCACTCCAAACGGTGACTGTGCGGCCCTCTCTCTGAGGGAGCCCCAGCCCGTGCCTTCAGTTCTGACACACTCCCTCACTACTTCCACAGTCCGTCAGGTGCAGGGTTCCTTTTTTGCAACGGTGCATGCAAAAAGCAGAAGCCCGAGTGCTCCGCCCCTTTGAAACAAGGGTGCGACGTCACTTAGTGAAGTGAATCCAGGACCCTCTCCCATGACTTGCCTGAAGCTGTCCCTGGATCTGCTGATACCGGGCTTCCACTGGCGTGCGCACTGAATACGGAGTACTGTTCCGTTACAGGAATAGCAACCAACCCTTGACATTGCAGGGGGCATGGGGGAGTGTGGGTGCAGCAGTTGGAAGGACTGTTTCTTTTTGTGGACTGCTGGGCGACTCACCATGTGTGTGGATGGATCCCCACTGATTCATATGCTGCCGCTAATCGGTGCTGTCAAAACAAGACGCCCTGCCGTAGTAAGGAGTGTAGGAGTAGGGGTTCTTTGGGTTGGACCGATGCACCTGAATGCCCAGCTTCACATCAAAAGCAGTCTACAGATCAACACAGATGCGGTTTATTTCATGTTTCATATAGAAATGCGATTCGTATTCGGGCAGAAGCGTGCCCATCACCCCTCTCCCTGGCACGAAACCGGCTTTTGTAAATGAATAATGTTTATGTCCAGCCCGTTCCCCAAAGCTAACTGCTCTATCCTCTTGCTTTCTGACATGCCTTGAAGCGAAGTTCCCACAAGGTAGGTCCTAAGAGCGTCTTTGGTGTTTGTGGGGACCCGTTTATCTGTTTAACGTGCACCCATAGTCACGCCTAGGCCAGTGTGCTGCCGAACCCCGTTGTCTTGTTTTCGAACTGAATGTCGCTCCTCGAGAGGAGAGGGTGTCAACGCTGACTCCAGGGTGGGCGAGAATTTCTGGCGAAACACCACTAGATATAAATACCTGTATGTGCCGCCATCGCCCTCCCTCGCACCCTCTCTAGACTTCTATGAGGCATGTATTCTTGTGTTACCAAAGCAAACCGCTTCTGTCACCAGCACACATGTGTCACTTCCACGCGAAGGGAAAGGGCACCTTTATTTATTTTATTTTTCTTCTTTTAAATTGACGAAGAATCCCAGAGTTAGCAATGTTTGCAAAAATGTGTGCTTTAAGTGTTATTTAAGCATTATGGAGGCCCTAATAGAATATATATTCACAGTTTTACAAAAATTAGTAAAAGGTATATGAAACAATCATTGAAAATAGGTAGGCATAAATTATTATATGAAATGAAAGAAAACGCCACAGTCCTCTGTTTTCTTGCAATACCTGACTACAAAGCCCGCAAGCGGACGATTGGTCAGGACTGTCTCGCAGCAATGACTCATTTGATCATGGCGAGAATTCCTTTTGACGTGTGTGGCGCGTTTTGAGTCTGTCGTCTGGTCCGTGTGCCACCTGCCCCAGCGTTCCTGTGTGTGCGTGTTACTTGCATGCCCGGCTGCAGGTTCCCCACAGTAAAGCTTGTATTTGGGTCTGCGACTGTTCTGCCTGACTACCGGAAAAGCGCCTGTGCTCATTTTCACCCTGATTTGGTCACTTCCGCTCATTTATTTCTTGATTGGTTCACTCATTCCGCCTTTGTTTTCCCTCAGAACATCACTCCGTCGTCATGACTGGAACACCATTTATCTCTGTGGCCTGCTCCCCACCCATGACATTTTGACTGTCTAGGTTTGCCATGTGATTAGCTACGGTAGATTTACTCTGCAGGAGCACAGTCAGGTATTGGTTAGTGCCGTATCCACTGCAGGGCTGCAAACAGTTTTAGACCGCAGTCTACTTTCACATTTCACGTTTCACATTTACGGACGATGACGCCTTCCAGGTGCGATCCATTTCATGTCTGAGAGTACAGAGGGTCACGTTTCAGCACTGATCCCTTTTAACCAAGCCCAAAAAGCACTTGCGATTGATTGTTTTTTTGGTTTTTTTATCTCTACTTTGTGCTGTCTCGTTTCTGCACGCCTGTCAGACATCCCCAGTCGGGCTTGCTAACGAGGTTTCCCAAACAAGCGTTAAACTGCTTCAGCTCTCACTCGGAATGGAGAGAGCCACCTAGTGGTGAAAAGTTTCATTCACTCATATATATATATATATATATATATATATACTTATCTTATATGTTATAAACCTTTTTTTAAGGTTGAACCTGCTAGCTTGTGGGTTTTCCCTGATTAATAAGTAGCCTTTCGGGGCAGTACCTGGTGGCTATCACCATGTCCAAGATGTGACAAGACAAGCGAGTCTTGTTTCGAGAGTAACGTATTTTTTCCGAAACTTTGCGTGCACTTCCTGAGTCATGACTGTACTTCCTTGGTTACCTATATGCTTTGGTGATCATTGCCGAAACAGGAAGTGATGCGTTGTGGCTGCAGCCTGCTCTGTGGTCGTTTGTCAGCATGAAGCTAGCGCTTCTGCTCGCCTGGAGGAGGATGGACGCAGTGTTAATCGATTCTGTGGCGCTCCTCATAAACTCCCCTTTGTGCAGCGTGGAATTTCCATAACCGTGGCCTTTTAGCCATGTAAATATCCACTGAGCACTCCTCATTCACCATTTGTTTGCTTATGCAAATGATCTTGTTGTTATCCAAGTAAAAATAAGTCCCTTCCCGTTTTAATTTAATTCTTCATGGATCTGTTCTCTGCAGCGCTTGCAGCACAAGCGCCAAGCGGACAGGACCCCAACAGGTTCTAGTGTTTTAGTATATTTGGCTTTTTTTAATACCCGGAGTGAAAACAGTGAAATGCTGTCCAGTTTCATCAGGTAATTCAGAGCAGGGGCTGGCTGAAGGTGAGCAAACACACCCCCCCCCCCCCATCCTCCAATCCACGCTCTCACCGAGTGCTGAGGTGAGGAGGATGATCCAAGTTTTTTGGCAGGCCATTCACTCGTATCTAATTGGTCTTCACTGCCAGGGCAGGAAAGCCCGAGCAACCCTCAGGTCAGGTGGTATTGAGCCAGCGTAAGAATACCTCCTTTGTGCTTCCACCTTAGTATACAAGCGCCCGGTTTGTCCGTAAAGCGGCCAGATTACTCACGCATTGTTGAATTTGTGTGCATTACTTTGACTTGAGTCGGTTCGTGTGGACTGGAGCGGCGCACAGAGCGGGGCACATAACAGGTTCTCTGTCCCCAGGAGGAAGGGATGGTGTTGCGGTTTCAGTGCACATCTCTCTCCCCGTTGCCCAGCTACCCGCCGGCCCTGCCAATTTCTCCGTCTGCTGGAAACGCGCTCGGGCCGTTTCTCGGAAGGACCGGATCCGCTAAACATGCAGCACTCCTCTCAGGGTTCCTGGCAGAGGGAGAGGGAGAGAGAGGCCTGGCAGAGCCAAAGTCAGGTCCTGGATGGAGTAAACCCACCACACTCTCCTGACACCGCTGTTAGCCGCTCTTAGGAACCAGGCCGCCTGCGGCTCTTGATACAGCGTGATGAGGATGGCTTAGGACTTTGCCCTGGAGTTCCCTCCATTGTGGCTGGGTAGCAAAGAAAATGGCCCGAACAGAAGGACCCTTCCTATTGTGTAATGAATTTGAGGTATCCACTTTGATAAGCTTTGCTGCTGGATAGGGTTTCTTAGGGATAAACGGATTGGACCCACTTCCTGTTAGACATGGCAAAGAATATTATTCAGGCAGTCGTCTGGTACGGTGATTAGGATATGTGAACAGCTTGCATGGGTTTTAATCTCACCTCTTGTCGTGCTGCTGATCAAGCTTGGTGCCCACGGGTGCCGCTGAAAGCAGCCAAATTTCTGCCTGCCGTTTCAAATCCTATCTACTCACGTCATCCTTATAAAGACGACATTTAAAGTGGATCAGGTGTTAAAATGACCGGTTTTGGTTCCCTCGCAGGCCTTGTTTTCCCTGGCAGCAGGAGAACCCCCCCTCTCCCCCCCGCTTAGATGCACGGATGCCTGTGCCTGGCAGGCGAGGGTTAAGTGCGCTCCGCGTCTCCGTCTCTCACACGCGTGAGCAGTGTGCCGCAGTCCCAGCATGCTCTGTGCGCAGCGGCCACCTTCGCGCGCTGGGAAGGGGGTTCGGGGCGCCAGACGGAGAGCTCAAAGGCTGCACACTTCCAGGTGCCGCTCTTGCCTAATTACAGCGCTCAGCCCACCCTGTGATTCTGACTTTAATGGGCATTCCGGAAAGCAGCTTTGCTTCCGGTGCAATCAGGCTAAAACAGCATTGTACCACTGAGCGTTCACACCGACGCCTATAGCTGCTGTCCTGTGCACTGATCTGTTCTTTCCCCATGTGTTTTCCTTCATTTTAACTCAGAGGGGTGTTTGGATATGGTTTACATAAAAGGCAGGCTTCAGCCATCATGTTTGGGATTTTTCTGGAGCAGCGGTGTTGCACTGGTTAAGATCTGTAACTAGACGGTTGCTGGTTCAAATCCCACTGCTGCTGTATCCCTGAGCGAGATAATGATACCCTGTGGAGTTAATCGATTTTCAGCTGTACAAAATGAATGGAATTTGGAACGTCTGAGCAGGTAGTAAATACTGATAAATCTCACAATCAGAAATGCAGTGTCGCCCATATGTTCTTGGTTATTAGGTCATTAGCAGGATGACAGTGGAAATGTCTTTGTTAATTCCACACATACCCTGGCTTACAGAGTGCTGTGTCCACTGCGGCATGCCAGCTGGGCATCCCATGTGGTGCCTGGAGCTCAGTCCCAGTCTGGGCAAGCCGGGGCAGGAGCCCGGGTGGGGGCAGGGAGGCTCGCGCACTCTGTAAGCCCCACATGTGCCTGCCATATTCCACAGCCGCTCGGTCCCGTGGAGAGGAGAAAGAGAAGCTACGAGAGAGCAAAGTGGCTCCTGGCTCTGCGGCTAGCAGGCTCAGGTTACCCAGCCCCTGTCTAATCAATGCGGATAAGAAGTATAACCCAGGTAGCGCTGGAAATATGCAGATCATTAAGCCTCTGGAGTAGTTAATTGGCTCTGGGGCTGGCTGGGATTGTTAATGTTCTCAGCAGATACTGTGCTGGAAAAGTGCTTTAGCAGCAGGTGACTGCCTAGGAGACGGATGATGTCACGCAATGGCATCTCAAGCATTTGAGATTACCAAAAAGCTTTCTGAAATATGCATTCTGAGTGGTGTCAGTGGTGCAAGCACGATGGGGCTAAACATGGCACAGAGTTGCCCTTAAAGGGCCAGAAGCTGAAGTTTTTATAAGAATAAGTCCAACTGAATGTGAAGAACTGGCTGAGTTTCTTTTACCAAATATGACAAACGTTGTGATATTCAACAAAGATGGAGAGGCAGGGAAGAAGCACGCAACTCTGGTGTTCTTGCGTGCAGCATGCTTACAGGAAGGGATATTGCACAAAAAAACGAGGTTGGGGGTTAACAATTTCAGTATGAATAATGTTAATAATAATGTTTATATGTGCCGCCGTCAGATAGAGCAGCCTTCTGTTGCTGTGGGGCATTTCCACTTGTCAGTGTCGGAAAGCGTTTCCTGCGCTTGAAGTTGTGGTCTGAAAAACTATGATGTGGGCATAAAAGTGAAAAAGAGTCCAGGACGTACTTCTACATGCTAAAGAAAAAATATTATTTAAGTTTGAAAGTTTGAAAAAAGGAAGTTGATTGTTACTGCAGCTGTGAGACTGGCGATGACATGCTATTATAACTCATGGTATGTCTGTGCAAAGGCATTCTGTTAATGCAGGTTTTTATAGTCTCAAAATTACTGGTCTGGTGTTTTTTGTGACTGATGAAGACTACTTCTCCCAGGATGATGTCATGTTATGGTGTCAGGACAGCCCGTACTCCTGGATTTCCACATCCTTCCTATTCTGTGTCTGGTGCTCATTTCACTCACACTCACTGAGGAATGTCTATGCCTGATTGGCCGTCAGCGAGTCTGCCTCCACCAATGGCTTCTTTTGCTTTACTTCCAGACCAACATCCAGGTGTGTGTGTGTGTGTGTCTGTGTGTGTGTTTGCGTGTCGAGTCTGGGCTTCCTCAGGATCTTCCCTTGGGAGCAGCGTGCACGCGTGTGCTTGTTTATGCAGGTGTCTGTACATATGTGCGCCTGTGTGCCTGTGTGGTTTCTGTGTAAAAACAACCCCTCCACCTCTCCATGCCGGTTTTACCCCTCTGTGCCCTCCTAGGCAAGACAGCAGGCCCAAATGAGGCAACAGATGGCTGACGACAGCAAGAACGAGTACTCGTCCTTCCTTCAGAAATTCAACCAGGAGCAGAATGAACATTACTACACCCTTATACCGCACATCTTCCAGGTAACGCCACACCCTCACATCAAATGGCCTTCTTGCTTCCTGCAAGGTTCATAAAACCTTTTCAGTTCAACAGTATGTGCAGTAGATCCTGGAGGAACCATGGGAGCCATTCATAGGTCTGTGAAGTGTTTGTTGTTTCTTGCAGTTGAGTAACTGAAGTTTTTATCCAATACAACTAACATGACATACTACAGTATACCCATCTATATGGCTGGATATTTACTGAAGTTCCTCCTTCGGGGGTAAAACTGGCCACAGGTGGAACGCATCATCCACCATGACACACTGCTCTCAGTATAAATAAATAAAGGTTTGAAATAACCCATTCACCCGTGGCCTTTTAACGTCGGTCCTCGTAGAGAATCCAGGAGATGGAGGAGAGACGAATCGAGAGGGTGGGAGAGTCCATGAAGACCTTCGCTGAGGTCGACCGTCAAGTCCTGCCCATCGTGGGCAAGTGCCTAGATGGCATGACCAAGGCAGCGGAATCTATTGAGCCCAAAAGTGTGAGTGGATCTGAGCACTGGAACAGAGTGGTCCTGTACGCATAGAGCATTGTGAAATCAGTTAAATCAGTTTGCATAAATAAGTGTTTTTTAATATATTTTTAGAAACGTGTGTTCTGGATATATTTATCGATATGTATTTATCTTTAGTGGGTAGGCTCAGTCTGAGCTTTTGTGCAAACTCAAATGCAGAATTAAGGGTGCTGAGCTTTCCTGCGGTGTCTCCATGTTAAGCACTTTGTGGCAAAAATGTGTCCCTTCCTGGGGACGTTGTAAAAGCAGATGCATTATACACAATACGAATAGCAAGCTCTGAAACCCGTCTGTGGGATTGCCTCTTTTCATGTGACTTACTAATGACCTGGTGTGTTGCTAGGCAAAATCTTCCTCGTTTTTTGGGAGTGTTCAGAGAGTGAGGAATGTCTTTTACTGAGTGTATGGAAGCCTGACTCTGCCTTATCTTAACAGCAGGATCACCTCAACTCAACACTGTTGGCCCACATAGCAATGTTTGATGATGTCCCATTTCTCTTATCTTTCTAGGAAACATAGTCCCCCATACAAGATCTGTGGTAGTTTGAAGGATCTGAAGTTCAAAAGAAAAAAGAAAAACAGAAAAGAAAAACACTATATAAAAACTATGACACAGTATCGCAAATATTTTAAATGATGCTCAAACATCACCTGAATCCACCACTAGACAGGGCTAGTGATGGTATATGTCTATCAGCCTTCAGTTCCTTATCACACGGCCCTTTCCTGTGAGAGCAGAGGGGTAGTGATGGTATATGTCTCTCAGCCCTCAGTGCTTTATCGCATAGCCCTTTCCTGTGAGAGCAGAGGGGTAGTGATGGTATATGTCTCTCAGCCCTCAGTGCTTTATCGCATAGCCCTTTC
>JAOVYW010000036.1:4346989-4364162 GCA_025775045.1 Hiodon tergisus | reverse complement strand
CCGGGCCAAGATCTTACAACCAGCTGGGCCTGACAGTGCAGGTAGCTAGTGCTGGAGTGCCGGGCCAAGATCTTACAGCTGTGGCCAAGCAGTGTGAGTAGCTAGTGCCGGAATGCCAGGCTATAGCTCACAACCAGCCGGGCCTGTGCAATGAGGGCAGCTAGTCCTGGAGAACCGTCTCATGGTTCAAAACCAGCTGTGCCAGCAATGAGGGTACATAGCGCAAAACATTGTGCTCAGCCTCCCCTACACCTGTTTGTAAGGACTCGGATCTCAGCAGAACTGTTTGGAGTTTGTTTTCCTGGAAATAAAAGCACACAGCAGCAGTAGGGAGAACACATGCAGACCGACAAGACAAGAGCAGAATTCAGATCCGGATTGTTAGAAGAAGGTTAGGCCTCTTTAGGCCAGCTTGGCGATTCAAACTGATGAAGAATGGCAGAACTCACAAAAATCTGTGAATTTGTTACACCCTGGCTGTGAAATGTGAACATGACCCATACTGATCATGTGCCAGTCAAAGAAAGCAGAAGGAAAGAGCTGCCTGGTTTTTGCAACCCTTCCTGGCACTCTAAATAGTGTCACTGAGTGACCCTTGGCACTTGTAAGTCAGCTAAGTGTAGATACAAATTAATTAATCATTCATGTATGCAAGTGTGAGAATGTGATGTTTTAGATTAAAGAGTTTGAAAGTTAAGCTAACAAATTATTTTTGTAGATTTGTTGAAATAATAACTCCTCCAGGGAGCTTGATGTTTACCATCTGGTGACATGATCGTATAATTTAAATCAATGTATTTGTTTTGAGTTAATCCAGCATCCAGCCCTTAAACCAATAAACATATGTATCTTGATTGTTGGTTATAAGGTCACTGTAAATATGGAATTTTTGTCTCCCATAAATATTAAGGACAATTTTTTTCTTAAAAATATGAACATACTTCTTATTTCATTTAAACAATATATCAGGAATTCATAAAAACAGATATATGGGTAAACAGTGAAACAAAATAACAGAACGTTGGTATGTAAAAGTTAACAACAGCCTGTTTTGAAAAGACACTATGTGTGCTGCAAATATTTTACCAGGTAGGTATGTCCAGGGCATGTGATGTGCAGGTGTGTGCGGCGCTGAGTAAGTTGAAGGCGCGAGTGAGGGGCTGTGTTGAAGCTGGAAGTGCATGATGGGAAGGCGAGAGTGAGACGGATGGCGCGTTTGAGGCACGTGAGACTGATGTGTGGAGGCTGAGGAGTGCGTGGCACAGTGCGCCGTGGGAAGGCGAGAGTCAGACGGTGTGAAGTGCGTACAGGATGACTGCCGGGGGTCTCGGGTGCATGCTTGCAGTGCTGTGAGTGTGAGCCAGGTGCTTTATGGGAGCGAGGTGCGGACGGCCTGGGCAGAACAGGGGCAGCAGGTGTGTGTGTGCAGCTTCGACTCGGATCGAGCGCCATCCCACCCCAGGTGTCCTGTGTTCTCTCATCCTACCTAATTTTTGCATGCATGCACGGAGCCTCTCCTCAAGATTTGACACTCTGTTCTGTAGCTCCTCGTAGTCATAGGCTCCGATCTCCTCCTGGAGTTCGTTTAGAACTGACGTCAGATTCTGGACTTCCTCTTTAAACTGTAATACCAATTTGGCATCGGCTTTGTACTCCTCCAACACTGGTATCAATGGCCTAAGTTCCTCCATTTTCGCTTTAATTGCCTGAAAGGTTAAAATAAGCTTGGTTCAGTGTCATGCGTGCAAATTCCTGTCCCAACACCTGCCTTGCCCTACCCCTGACTGTCTCCCTACAGTGATGTGCTGGGGTGTGCTTGAGCACATGTTACCCCCTCGTCCAAATTATAAGCAGCATGAAACAAGTCCTCAGTACACCAAAAACAATTGGGAAAGCTCTTTATTTTTCACCTTTTAAAATGCAACATCTTAGGGTTACATGCTTCATGTCACATACAACAAAGTTTTTTTTAGTCTGTTTTTTTCTTTAGTAACCAAATATGCATTAACAAAACTAAATGAGTAAACAAATTATATTTTAAAAGGAACAAAAAAAGACAAAACTATTCATGGAATGCTTCTACAGTAACATGCAGGAAGAACGCAGTGGTGGTCCTTAGTGATAAAGGTGCTAATTTCAAATAAACTGCATGGTGCAAAAATTCTGTGGCCCAGTTTCAGGGTTAGATTGGATAGAGCTGCCTCTTCAGTCTCAGCAGCATTGATAAAATTTCTTAAAGTTAGCCCTGCAAGCAAGAAAACGAGATACTGTTGAGGGATCTAGCTCACTAGCCTATCTAACACACACACACACACACACACAAAGCAAAGACTGGAGGTTTCAACATTCCCAGAGATGCAGACCGAGGGCACGGCACGATGTAACTTAAGCATGATGTCGGTGAGACGCTTGGCATGCACAGAGGACCAGACCGCCGCTGCTGTCGGAGTGTGCAGAGCCACTTCTGCTGCTGTTTTGATGAAGCCTCTCGGCTGTAACTCGGCCAAACTCAATCAAACAGATCCGGGGGTTTTCTTCCCAGGCGTTCATACCCTGAGCATCGGAGAGGCTCTGCACATGTCCAACGCACAATTTGATGAGCAATGTTTGTCATGCCACTTTAACATTAAACAGCGACATCCTGCAGCTTAGTGGGAACATGATATGCCTAGCCGGGGATTAAACTCATCGCTTGGTAATATTGAATTTGTTGTTAAAGAAAGGAAATGGTAAAATGCAGAGGCAGGAGAGATGAAAGATTTGCCTAATGCACATGAGAAGGCATTCGGTGTGATTAACACAGCCACTTCATCTAAAGCAAGATTGATTGGACTTCGTGTACATTGGGGTATTGAAAAGGTGCCACTCCTGATAATTGTCCAATAGATTTTTCTTAAAATGACTCTGCAGTGCTTGAGATCGGATACAAGCTAAATGCAGATGAAGGTTCAATAATAAAGGGCTTTAGAATTTGAGTATTCTAAAATCACGTATTTTTTAATTTGTGATAATTAGTCAGAATATTTGTCAAGATGGCACCTAGAGTGAATTTTGGAACAACCCTGACCACACCTTAAGCCCCTTCTGAATGAGCAGGAATAGAAGTAGCCGGGTGTCCAGAGAAGAAAACCAAATTGATATGCTTTTCATACTGTTTACAGTGTGACGTTATTTTTCATCCTTGTAATATAACAAACCAATGTAAAAGCCTTTTCATGCTTAGTAAATAGTTAATAAGATATATTTAGGTATAACACCTGACCAATGCCATCTATTTTGGTCACTGTTTTTAGAATGTATCATAGCCATGCACTTGCAACATGGCAAAATTTGGTCTCCTCTGCTTTCTAAGAACTGTGGGACGGGACAGAAGCATCTGAAGCCAGGCCAGCCCATGCGTCCTGGAAATGTGGGTCAGTTTCGGAAAGGAAATGATCACTGTGAGAGAAGGAGGGTCAAACGTACCTTGTATTGCTTGGCAATGTTCTGCCTGTGGCTCTCCTCAACCTGTCGGAACTTGGTCTCCAGACCCCGCAGCTGGATCTCCATCTTCTCCACGTACTGCAGGTCCCTCTGAGTCCGCTGGTCCAGGACCTGGATGGACTGAGTCATGTTCTGAACCTGGAGCAGGGCGAGAGACATTCAAACGATGGCATTTTCAGAAGCACGTTTCCAGCCCACCAGTATTCGGTATGCATCTCTTTACTATTGTAAGGTAATACATACCTCAATTTATTTGTGTGTCATTAATAAATTAAGATGAATAAACGGGGCGCTTTATTTCAAACGCATTTAATCAGAAATCCAAACATTCAACTTTTCTTTAATCTGTTTGATTTGTTTCCAGGAAAGCAAATTCGGTTTCAAAACCAGCTTCATTACACCTTTGATATCTTAATCTGTCCGCATATAACAATTATGACAACTGCTCGTAGCACTAAAACAAAAGCCCTTTCTCTAATTATGTGTGCACCACATTGTGAGGGCAGGTGAAGAGATACTGAACACCAGTCGGACTTCCTTGAGCTATTACAACGCTTCTCATCACGTTTCAGTACAATCTTTTAGCTCTCCTCATTCTTCATCTTCTTGATCCAGGCCAGAAACACAGAGGGATTTTAACAAAATAAATAAGCCTAGCATTCATGGCTGAAAAAGTGGAGGAAGGCTAAATGTCTTTCCCTCATCGTTCCCAAAAAAACTCTTAGCAGCACGAGAAGGAAAGAAACCTGTTAGCTCACAAGCATTTCATGGGTGATAAGGTCCCACTGCCATTGCAGGCACAAGGAAGAGTATCAACTGATTAAAGGGGTCTTTGTCTTTGCTTTAGCTTTTGCATTTTCATTTTTTTCCCTGTGTTCTGAGAGTAGAGTCAAAGACACAAGGAAAGTGTGTGCCCCCTGACGCCTCACAATGGTGTCCTGTTGCAGCTGCAGCAGCAAAGACCGGGAGCACATTAACCTTGGCTGTCATCTCTTGATGGAGAGGGAACAGCACACTCCACCAGTCCTCTGGGGTCATGCAGGACCGCAGTTTTAATCAGCGTGAAAATAATACAACCCGGGGCGAGATAGCCATTTACACCTGCTTTGGCAGTTATTGTCAGGAAATCTATCGCAGCATGAATCCACTCCTTCCCAAGGCGAAGCTGGTCATTAAGGAGGGAAGATGAAAAGGAGCTGGATTTAGGGAGTGATACCTTTGAGATTGAGAGGACTGCTAGTTGTGGGGGCCCTACAGCATTAAGCAACAGATTAAGGAGGTTGGGGAAGGACGTGAGAGGGTTGAAGTTTTGCAGTTACTTTTTCCAGCAGCTGCCTTAGCTGTTTGGTCCTGGCGTCCCGCGAGCACATGGTCTGTTGGGGTGCCACAACGGTGCAGATGCACCTGCCCTCGCTGTCATGGGCTGAGCTGAACACCTGCCACGACTCCTCTGGGTTGGCTGGCAGCACCTGGGTAGAAGTGAGGGATGGGGGCAGAGGCACAAAACGGACAGTCTTAATGACTAAGGACAAGGCAGGGAAACAAGAAAGATGGAAATAGAAGTACAGTCAAAATCATTTTTCAGACCAGCCTTGCAGAAAACCTTAAATTTCTGAACCCTTGCACCTCAAATTCCTGGCAAATGTCAGTAAAGATAGTATGATTGATGGCACAGTCCTCGGTTCTTTCAGATCTGAAATTGCTTATGTAATTTATTAGAGAAGATAACTTGTGATTACGTAAAAGGGCCATCTGGAGGGTTAAACCTGTCATATGTTCACCCAGATCTCCAATGACCAAACTAATTGTCCTCATTTTAAAAACCACTGGTACCCCGCATAGATTTTTATCTAATCGAGACGTGTCTACTAAAGCATCTATGTGCAGTAATGAATTCACATTTTGCATTTTAAAAAAAAGAAGCTAGTATGCATTCCATTTAAGGAAATGCACACATTTTAAGTGTGACCAAGTTTTATCTTCTAAGACATACTTATAGTTGATATTGTGGGATACCTGTTAAGAAAAATGACACACAGCTACATTTATTGAAAACGAACCTTAAAAGACGGAACATAAAATTGATATTGAATCAAAGGTATAGATTGATCAGGGGGAACTCCTAATAGTCAGTAAACCTTCAGTACCACTAAGGGTCCTAGGATAACATCGTGTTAATTATTTATTCTGATAATGCTTTTCAATTATCCTGAAGTCAGAGTGCAAAACAATAGCTGTCAGTCGTCCAGTATGGATGCTGAGGGCCCATGTGTCCACACTACCACACAAGGTAAGAAATAACAATGAAAAAGACTATTTCAGTTAGGCCTTGGGATATTTTGGGCAGTCCAGTATCCAGTTTCAGAGAGGTTTTAATGATTTTAACGTAGTTTTAATGGTGGGCATATATAAGATGGTAAACTATCAGGCTGTTATCATTCAATACATTGGGTGGCATATCGAAATGTATTCAAAAGACTGTCAAAATTAAGGTTAGTAATTTCCACCTGGTTCAGATATTTTTTTTTCTTTTGAAACAGGCCCCGGGATCATTCCGTATTGAAATCAGTGCAATAAGAAGAATTTTAAATTAGAAAAATGCTAGTGTGTCTTGTGTGTTTATCTTAGTCAAAATTAGAGTAGTAGGTTTCGCACTCAACAAATGGTCTTAAAACTGACGATACCAACCAAGCAAGTGGAGTTCAAACATAAGTGCAGATCATGCTAAAAAAGATAAGAAGAAGTTGTCATCGTCGTTTACAAACGAACTGAGCAGAATACAGGCATGCATTTACCGATGACGCCAGTGGCAAGTGGGGAAATTTTACACGAGGACAAAAACTGTTGGTGATTTAAGGTCTTTGAAGATAGTTTCCAATACCTATCCACGAAGGCTACTCGAATGTCGAATGTTTTTGTTTAAATTAGGTTAGTCAGATTCAATAAGAGGGGGTAGCTGTCAATATAGAATAGTTTTGTTTTTGTTTTTTTTGCGAAACTGATAACATATAGTGTGACTTTCCAATTTCAAAACTGTAAAATGTGTTTTCTCACATAAAGACGGGTGTCTACGGAGCATGTACGACCCGTTTATTGTTGAAATACGATTTTCCAAAGCTTAATATAAAAAATAACTATATAATTAATTTGCTTGATAAATAAACCCCATGTAAAGCAACGCTGCCTTGCTCGATCTATGTTTCGTCAAGTCGTTTAATCGGAGATGTGAGATAGCAGTTAATATCCTCCAGCCCCCCCCAGCCCCCCCACCCTCCACCCTACGCATGCTAAGTTCGGAGTTGGATGTCTTTGAAACGCTTCTCCGTGGTCTGTCCTAATGTATTTTAATTCATGCCGATTTTCCGTGGCATTATAATACGTGAAATAATCAATCGAAACTAGATTACTTCAGGTTATTACATGTTTTAAAACCGTAAAACTAAATTAACTATATTTGTGAAAAAATCTTTAAATCTATCATCGCATCGGAGCCCTTACTTTTTCGGTTGCCCTTGATCTGCCTTTTCATAAGTGCAATAAATCCTTGAGTGAGTGCCCTCTCTATGCCCTCCTCTCAACTATAAAGGAGATAGTCACGGTAAATCCACATTCTTGGTAGACTACACTACGAATTGACGACTAATCAATATAACACAAACCGGGCGTATCGCATGTACCAGTTTGATTCACTTAGAATTTAGATTTAGATCAACGTATATATTAGACAAGAGGAACCTTTGGATGTTTATAACGATGCGAAAATAATTAATAATAATAGCAATTTTATAAAATAATTCGAAAACTCGAGTGACTTTGTAGTTTTCAGCTAACATTATTGTAGGAACTCACTCCAGTGCTCCGGTCCGGTATCCCTCCAGGTGCTATCGTAAGCTTGGTGGTGTTGAGTCCCACCAAGGAGGGCAACGTCTGCGACATCCAGTTGGTGATCATAGCCATCGTGCTGAGCACAACCCCAATCTTGAGTAAAGGCACCGACATCTCTGCGTTCTACGTCTCGAGAAAACCTTCATTCTACACATTCCAGCGGAGAACACTCATGGCAATCCATGTTGCCGGGAAAAGCTTGGCGCAACACCTGTACCCCCAGTTCGGACAGTCTTGCCTTGTTCATAGCTGGCAAATGATCGACGGAGACTCTCTTTACGGGGAGCAGTACTGGCCCAATGCGGCGGTAAGAAAATGCGATGCTATCCTGCAGCGGCTGCACTAGAGTAGTGAAGATAGGAAAGCAGTTGTCTATCTCATTTGTCCTATACACCCTACCCCGCCCTGGTTGGAAAGCGTTTGCAATAGCTTTTTCTATTAGCCTACGTTAAACCCTTTGATCCGCCCCTGCCTCTCGCACTCGATGAGAGAGTGCAGAAGTGACTTCAGGCTGTTCCAGATGGATAAAGAGGAGGTTGGACTGTGAATCTGTGTGACGAGGCGCAATGTGATGTCAGAGTCGCTTTGCCTACGAGACTCCCTTCGCGTGCCACTTGGGATCCTCAAACTATGCTTTTAAAATACTGTTTTATCGAAGCACTATTCGGGAATTCGAATAAGCGAGTCTGTGCTGGTCGCAGTTCTTTTGTCTCTGATAATCATGCTCGGCGAAACTCCATTCGGCAACACGTCGGTCCTTTTGTAATTGTGATTGCAAAGCTAAAATTTCCGCGAGAACCATTCA
The DNA here is from genome assembly GCA_025775045.1 of Hiodon tergisus. NCBI lineage: Eukaryota > Metazoa > Chordata > Actinopteri > Hiodontiformes > Hiodontidae > Hiodon > Hiodon tergisus. The sequence goes on along the minus strand of JAOVYW010000036.1, from coordinate 4,355,989 downwards.
CTCGCGTTGCAGAATTTTACTTTTAGAATATCCTACTGGTCATAACTTCTGAAGAAAAGTCTGGAGAATATACAACCTAATATTGTTTTGTTTACTGAGATTAATCCAATAGCACGATCAACCGACTAATTAAAAACTGTTTACAATCCTTAATAATAATTTATAATATATGCCAGACACAGCTATTGTTTGTTTAAACAGCATCGACAATAAATCTTTATTGTGTTGCTTAAAATCGGCGTTTTAGAAGTAGGGTATTGATACTGCAGTCTGTGATCGCCACCGTGTAGCTATATGTGGTATTGCAGTAAGGTGGTGACAACAGCCGCAGAAAACCGTATAATTCCCTCAATGAACAGGGAAAACGAAATAACTGTGACCAGTGGCAAGCTATTTACCTATAGCATAAAAATAAATTTTTAAGGTCACCATATCAGTCGATACACTTGTGAGGAAAATTATGGCAAATTCTTTAAACCAATGCAAACATTACCCCCTGAAACTTTATACAACAATGCTTTCACCACCTGAAAAAGGTCAGCTACCCAAGGCTGCACACGCTAAAAAAAAATAAACAGCGTTTTTTACCCCTATCTAAGCGATTCTTAACTCTACGCATCAGTGGGTTGTACTTGGCAAGAGTAACAGTTGAGGGAGATATCCCTCAGCCCTGTCAACGAGCGTGTCGAGCTTCTCTCTTTAATAAAACATAGCGCTGACAACTTCGCATAGAACATCTCAGCCAGAAACGCCTAAAGTAGGTCACATATATTTATATATTAATGTGAAATTTTGCTGTCCCTCTTCCCTTGACACTGAGCAGAATATTGTTTGATCTTTATATTAGCTTAGTATTATTAGTATGGTTTCCTTAAATTGCATTTTTGCATAGGCTGTTTAGACTTGCTGGGTCAAAGTTCAGGTCAGATTTGGGCTCAAGTCATCAAAATATTTAATCGACTGTAACAATTTAGTCCTTTTTAAAATGGCATATGGCGGACGAGCTCGGAGAGTTATAAACTACCAATAACCGTTTTCCACCAGAGCTAAAGGCTAGTACCAAGAATGTTCACACATTTGCCATAGTCTTGAATTGTTGTAGGTCTCCTACGCAAACTTAATGGCTAAACCAATTTGAGCATTGCAGGTTCAAATCCCAACATTATGGCAACAAAGAAGTAGCCCTTTCTCTAAAAATGTTCCAAAATAATTCTGGTCACCATTCCATTTCTGTTATTTCACTTACAACAAACTTCCTCTGTCTATTCAGATTACAAATTGTGTCTCTGAGGGGTAAATACATGAAAAAACAACTGTAAATACAATAGTTGCTGCCGCACACATTTTAGGATTAATCAAGGAACCCCACAAATGATATAGAAACCTTTTTTTCGAGATACAATAGTATTTATAATGGATCCTACTTAATAAAAATAAAATCATTGCCCAAAATTTTTGGTTGAGTTGTCATCTTTTCCGTGAAATTGAATTGTTTATTAGATCTGCAGATACTACGGTGCATTCTGTTACTGGGTGGGGACGGTCAGTGGAGGAGTTCCGTTGATGCTACCAGTGATAAAATCGCAGAGTATGGAGCTCTGCCCCCAAACGCCACGCCCTCCGACAAATCAGAGCAGGCCTCTGTTGCTGAAACAAATGTTCCCCAACACCCCCACCACAGTCAGTCTACTGCCCACTTGCTTTCCTTGCTCTCTGAGCGTGGGCTTTTCGGAATTTAGGTTGGGACCAATTCAACAATTTGGCAACTCGCTAATCATAATTTAAAAAATCTGCTAAATTCAATTACCTATTTAAATGACTTCTTTTAAAATATTTTGAATGAAAATAAGAAAACATTTATTCATAAAAAACATCAGTTGAAGACTCTGAGCGGTCCTCAGTACAGATGTGCAGACTGAGCCCTTCGATCTGGATTACTCTGGCTGGAATCCAGACCATGTCATTTGTGACTGCAGAGTGCAGTCGTATAATTGGCAGGTTGTGGTGGGTGGAATCAGCAGGGCTTATCTTGCTTCGTAGCTAACCAGTGTCTCCTGTCAGCTTCCGGAGCGCCTTTAGGCTGGTGGTGCCATTGAAAAGGATGTGTGTGCCTCTCCTGCAATTGGTGCAGAATATCTCATACAGTGTGTAAAAGACATGAGTGACTCGAAGGTAATTGTATCGCAGGAGACCAATCGTACTAATACCTCACCCTCCCTGTGGCAGGGTTCGTAATGACAAGCCAAAGTGCAATTGCACAACTGGCAATTCAAAATTTATAAGAAAAACACAAAATTAATAAATTTTTTAAAAAGCTTTCTCCATGCTGGGATTAATAGTTAATTCTGGTTAGTATGATACTATGTCATTGACATAAGAAAAATGGTCGTTTTTTTATACAATCAAGCCTTAAATTTATGCTTACCACATTTGGCTAAAATTTATGTATTTAATACACACAGCTGCAGACTTACCGCACGATCAGCCCTGGTTATGCTAGTCTCAGAGGCCCATTATCTTTCCTATATCTGAAAGAAGTCTAATGAGTAAGACGATAAGATCCATTAACTACTGTGTAACTAAACCTTGCGTAGTGTGAGCTCTGTATCATTAGCATTAGCATGCAAAGGAAAGCTTACCGGAGTTTGGTGAAACAGGATCACAAGGAATATTCTAAGTTGGACTTTGTATTTCAAGTGTGAGGAAAAATAAATCTTTGGTAGACAGTGCCACCCAACTGGATATTAGAGTCATTGCATGTTTTAGCTGCTGCTAAAAAATCAATTTGAATGTATTATGTTGTGTCTATGTTTTGCTATGAGAAGATTAACAGTTTTCTTTCAGAATTGAATATCTGTTAACATTAACTGAACAAGCAATTAACATTAAAAGGACATCAACATGGCACAGTTCATGCTTGGCTAGACATTGTACTTGGGTTTCGTTACGTGTTTTCAATGCTAATTGTTACAATTGTATTCCTGTTGATGCTTCTCAGCTGCCATGCATGCGATGATAAGCTGGTGGTATGCTTGTGAGGGCTTCAAGTGGGGCGAAATCTGTTAAATAACTCTGCAAGCGTAGAATAAAAAATGTGCCAGTGGCTCAGCTGCCCGGCTCTGAAGGGGGAGATGCGCATTTTACGTGCAAATTCAAGCCGTACGTCCATTAGATTAAGATACATGCTTTCAGTTTCTTATTTGCACTCTCAAACTTAGTCTTTGTATGATGAGAAATATCCCATGCCATGCTTTTAGAGGGTTTTTTGGGCTTCAATGGCACTTTGTAGATGACAAGGATGAATGACGACCCATGCCTCTGAGTGCTTTGTAGAGTGAAGCAACAGAGTAAAGTCCACCTTAAATATTTAATGTTCCCCTGCTTTTGCCACTCTCTGGAGATATTCATTAATAATATAATATATTCATTAATGGCCCAAACAGACAATCTCGATAAATTCCCCTGACGGGCCTCCCATTGTAATGAGGGAGGTAATTGTCCGACGGCCCAAGGCTAAGGCAGGAGATGGTGCTATTAGTCTGCTCAGTAATCGAGGCGCCGATAACGAGCTGGACCACTTTCCCAATATAAGACAAATGAAGCCACCGCCTTTGATTTGCTGTTCCTGTCAAGCGATGGATGCCTACCCCAGGACGGTGTGCTTTGTCTTCGTTTCAGGCTTGCAACGAAAAACAAGGGAGTAGCCCCAAAATGATGCAAACTGGCGGGTAATGCATGCAATTTAGAATCTTTATCAGAAAAGATCGCAACAATGTTTATGCAGTGTGGCATATTTACGACATTCAGATCGACCCGGGTGCCCTCTTTATGACATTCATGCCCTTCAGAGGTCTGTACTCGATTGAACAGCTTCAGAAGTTTCACAGCGCTTCGCTGTTAAAATAGAAGTGCCGTTATAAATGCTGCAACCCACTCATTGGTTTCATTGCTCTTCCTGAGCCGTCATTTTGTCAACACATCTCCAATAACTCCTCTGCCCGATGTCCAGCTCCCTGACCTCCTCTGGTGAGGATACATAGAAGCAATTCTGACTCCATTGGAAACGACCTTCAGCCCCCTAATACATCAGTCTTGTGTCCACAGTCGACCACTTGCGCACGACCACGGCGTGCATTCGTGCCCTTCTAAGGAGCAAATTAGTGCCAAACTTGCTCCAAAAGCTGTTTTTTTTTTTTTCTGTCATTGAAGTAAAGATACAGTCTACAACGCCAGCATTGTTAGCCACAAACCGCAAACCTGAGGATTTTGCCAAATGCTACGTACACAATTTACTCCATGTTCCTTCATTGTCCTTGTACGAGAGAGTAGGAGGAAAGAGTCAAATTGTTTGGAAGGGGAAAATATTTACACCTTTTAGTACCTCAAGGAGTTCAAGATCATAGTAGATCAAATGCAGATGTGAGGTCGATATATTGGGAATTGTTTTTGGATGATTAATTTTCACACTTTTGGTATGCACTGTATGAAGAATCAGGTGAGATGCATATAACTGAAGGTCATCTTTTTTTCTTTTTTAAAAGAGACCAAGATAGTGCTGCACTACCCTGAAATAACATTAGTCCATCGTGTTCGAATTAAATGGTGTCCCTACAGATCTTTTTTGACATGTTTGGAGCCACCTGCCCTGGCAACCTGATCTCAAATAGGAAAATGTGAAGCAGACACGTAAAAGCATAGATTTTTCAACGCGCATAGATCTGTAAATGGTCTTATGTTGTTTTTTAATGCTAGCAAATTATCTACAGTACAAGGGCTGTGAAAGAGACACCCGAGACCAATGTCTGAGTGCATGTATTAAATATCATTGTGGCTCTCCTCAGAGCTTCTTATTGGACTTCGAAAATAAGGCACAAGGCAACCAGATGCCCTTTAGTGTTAACGTTTACCAAACCAAAATAAAAAGAAGGCAGTCGCTGACGGCGGCATTATCTAACCAGGTTCATGTGTGCCCGGCCTGGGCATAGCTCAGTGACTACTTTTTATCTGTTTATGTTTCTATCAAAAATATTTTTGTTTAGCTTGTAACAAATTCCTCACTCACTTTTCAGACATTTTTAAAGGCTCTAAGCTCCAAAATAGGACACTAGTGCATTACTGTCTTACAAAACAGATGTGTATCTAGCAATAGGCCGTCCTGCTGTGACTATAATTGTTACTGGCCAGTTGAAATGGTGCTCAGGCAGCTGGGGCAATGTATGTCTTGTACAACCCCTCCCAATCCCCCAACCCCAGTTGTCTGGGAATTTGTTTAGAAAAGCATGAACTCTAAGTAATGAGTAATTGATTGAGATCCTACCAATGCAACTAGAACGGTTGATTTCACAATTGTCTGGTTTAAATAATTGTTGTTTAGAAAGTACTATGCAGGACTGAGAAATGTGCATGTATCATGTAGCGTCTATATTGTAATATTGTACATAAAAAGTTTTCAGATTTGATTTTTTCTTTGTTCGTCCAAAAATCCAAATTTTAACACACATATTTTATTGCAAGCCAATGTTATTTGTCAGTAAATATTTTAATCCAAAATCTTTCTGTAGTAGACACTTCTTAACCTGAGATTAAGTTTAGCTACATTTACGAGCTGGATAGGTAGTACTTTTGGTCAGTACATCAAAAATACTGCAAGGTTTTTTTTTTTATGTCTAAACGGTCTATGTAGAAGGGTTCACATGTCTATGTGAATGGGAAGGTGTGTTTGTATATTACAAAGACTATTAATCTCTTATACTCTAGCATCAAATAACTCAGAACTGTATGTACATACATATGTTTTTTATGTTCATATTATTTAAAAAATACATTTAACTTATAATAATAATAATAATATAATTTTAATAATAATAATAATAATATTTTTTTATTTAATAATAATAACTATTTGCAATGAACACCTTTCTAAAACAAGACTTGGACAAGCGAAACAAAACCATGTGCTACTCTTGTTTTATATTAGTAGGTGCCCATAGGTCGTGATAAAATAGAATCTAGTTCCTCGTTCCTGTGTTCTCTCTTCAGCGTTTCTCGGTTTTACCCCCAGTTTCTGTGTTACAGTGTCACAACCTCAGACAGAACCGATCCCTGTCCTCCACGAGGTATAGAGGGAGTCGTTGAAAATGGCAGGAGACATCTTCAACGGTCCCTACAGACCGTACTCAACTACCGGATAAAATTGAACACTGAAGATGTTTTTTTTAGTAACATTAATTAATATGCCCACTTCATGGCTCAAACACATATTTAAATATCTTGGCTAACTTTTAATCTTAAATAGTTTTTAAAAATACGCCTGTCTTGTTTGTTGATTTTTCAGCTGGATATAATTTGTTGTAGGTTATTTCTTAACACGTTATTGTACTTTTTTCCTTCATGTAGCATGGAACTATCGAAGAATTTGAATCAAGATGACCGCGGTCCACAATTTATCCTTGATCTAGAATGACATCTCTATTCGTTTGATGTGTGTTGTATATGTGTTTGAAATATGTCTGCATCAGCCACCCTCACGCCCACACACTGAGGGGGGTATTACGTGTTGGACGTTATCCATGCTCAAATCATATAAACTTTTCTGGGACATTTATGAAAAAAGGGACTCACATTTCACATATGTGATCGACCGCTACTAGATAAGATACATTTCTCATTTCGCGTATGTTTTGCCGAGGGATTGTTTACTTTCTTTCATTATTTACTTGTTTTAATTTATACTGTAAAATTATATTAATCGAGGCAAACAATATGATATCATAAACTGACAAATGGTTATTCGTTTCTCAGTACCGTGAAAACATAAACTTTGTGCCAACAGATCGACCTACCCTAAAAAAAGGATTTTGTACACTTTGTAAAAAGTGACCCCTGACTGCACCCGTACTCTCATTTAATCATAAAACAAGTTCTCCGTTTTTCAATATTTTCTTTGGTCTTGGTCTGTATTCTGACGAGCAGAATATTTTTTAGGCGAAGCTGACAGAACCCTGTCGCTGTCAGTCTCTGCTCGCGTACTTAAACAGCACAATAATTTAAGCGGGAAGTAATCGTTGTTTATCCGATTAAGCGGAATCTAACTAATTCTCTGTCTCTGTTTAAATCTGTCACTAGTTTATATTTCGATCTTCGCGCTAATTAAGCGCCAATGTAGCTTTAAACGTGGGAGAAAATGGCGTTTGTAAACCTACTTGGGTGAGTTCTGTGCCCATCAAGACGAGGAGGATAAGACTCAAGAGCTTGCTTGCGGGCTGCATATCGTGCATCCGATTCTTGGACCAGCGCTCTCACATGCAGATCGTCTTTCTCCCCTCTCTATGGTCTTCTCCTCTTCACAGACCCCACGTCTTATAGCAGTCCTCACCGCAGCCTTCAGCGCCAAAATAAAAGAGAGCAAGAAATCTGGCTTGCGGAGCTGTCACTTTGCATATTTATTGCATCCCAGTTTCTCAGTCCCAGTGACCCTTCTATTCCTCTCTCTAACAATTGCTGTATTGTTTTCTGGACATTTGCAAGGGAATACGACTAAATTAGGCAATATCGTGGTATTCTCCTTTTCTCAGAAGTTTGCTTCTCAATGAGGGAGAGGCAAGAGGAGCGAGAGGGAAAATTTGAGAAAGCAGGAGCTAGCCACGGCGCTGAAACAGGATATGACATCAAAAAGGCGTGGGAAATTCAAGAAGAAAAAGAAAGGCGGGGGAGAAGAAGATGGGGGTGGGGGTGAAAGAGAGGGCTCTGAAATTGATTTAGCCTCCTTTTTAATGACAGATTTGGTCATATTCTTGACATCATATTATTATACATAGCGCATGTCTTTTAAAGGATAGAATAAATCGATAATATTAAGAGTTGGAACTGGCAATATTTAGGTTGCTATGGAGACTGCATCTGGTCCCTCGAGCTGTCAAAAACAAGAAGCGAATGGGTCCTTTTACAATTAATCTTAGCCACATTAAATCCGACTCAACACGCTGCGAAGGTAGATATGATAATTGTATGTTTTACGATAAGAGCCCCTAAAGATAAATAATAATACATCACTTTGTTAAATTTCAGATTAATCACTGTCTTCCCTGTCACTGGGTTACTACGTTATTTTTGCAAACGTATGCACACACGCGTTAGTAAAGCTAGCTTTAAACTAATATACCATAATGTATATAATAAGAAATATGACACAATTCATAAACACAATGGAACATTTTATCGATTATTGCTGTATAAAACATTAATAGGTTGTTATTTAGAAATTAACATTTAAATTCCTTTTATCTCGTCTAGAAGTACGGCGTGTCTTTGTGTGCGTGCCTTTCAGCGCTAAAGTCGCTCACTTCACATGAGACACATAATAGAAAACAAAACTCCCTGTTGAGAATCTCATTGATCCTTGGAATACAAGCTCACATCAATCTCTTGCAACTTGACTGTGGGAAGCAGTTAGATGACCGTTTCTGTAAAAACCAAAAACGTATAAACAAGTGACGTGATAAAAATTGTAATGAGCCCGCACAGCGGGATTCTCATGGGCAGTCGCCCGCTACTGCAGGTCGTTTGAAGCGAGCAGAAAAGACAGATTTACGGTAGATGTGATTCTCTTGGCTGCAGTGGAGGCAAACCACACGGGAAGCTGCGTCGTTAACTCGTACCTAGATATTGGATGAAAACCACAGGCCTCGAGTCAGGTTGGACTCGTGCTGGTTTGTCCTGAGCCCCGGTGGAATCGATGCAGAAGAATCATTGCACCATCTGTTTTAGAAGCTAAGACGGTTTTTATGACAAAGCGACATGCGCTGTTAGCGTGTTAAAATCCACAGTGCAAAGCAATGCTTTTGCCAGAATAATTTAAGATTTAGGTTTGTTATAATTATTACAGTTGTTTTTATTTCAAATTCCCATTTATCTCTGTAGTTCCATGTCTATTTGAATAAGCCCACCTTTTTCTATGCTTTTTAAGTAATCATTTCACTACACCTGCTTTTATCACTTTGG
>JAOVYW010000036.1:4322741-4346889 GCA_025775045.1 Hiodon tergisus | reverse complement strand
ATGTCTATTTGAATAAGCCCACCTTTTTCTATGCTTTTTAAGTAATCATTTCACTACACCTGCTTTTATCACTTTGGACTTTAGACGTCCCAAAATATTTACCATTCAGCATGAAGAATGAAGTTGTTGGAATTCAGTTCACCGGTAACAGTAAACCTTTTGCTCTTGTGTGGCAAAATTTAATTTATGTGCCCTTTTACAAGTGCAATTAAAATTCTGACTACGGGACTGAGAAATACCGTTTGACCTTTCCCTATCTTGCTTTCCGCTATCAAAAAACACAGAGCTCTCACCCCATGTCGCATAAAGAAAGCAGAAATCCAGACTCTTGCGTTCACCCAGAATACACTTATCTAGTCGTCGAGCTTTAGCATGTGTTGCCATGGTAATAATTTGGCAGTTTTGTGGACACCTGTAGCCCGCAGAATGTAGACATAATCAGTCCTTGCTCCATAATGCCCTTGCTCCTGAGACGCACACTCAGTTGTCATTCTTGTTCTTATTACAACGGGGACCCAGATCTCGATGTGTGGTAAACTCTGATTGAATTAAAACAGTCAGAGATATTTTAAAACATGTCAAGGATAAATACATTTAAATATCTAAAAGGCTCGGATGTGTTTTAATTAATCACAATGGGACCAATGCAACGTTTTTTTTTTTAAATCTAATATTTTCACAAATTATTATTAAATATACTTTCAGACTCTGTGATTGTCTTCTGGGGGAAATGAAAGCCAAATATTTGGATATGCATTTGGACTTATAACAATGATACTTGATTCATTATATAAAACAATGCTGATGGGGGACTGATAGGAAATGTGTAATGATTCATAAAATGCTCTTGCACATCAATCGTGGCCACTGTAATGAGTGGAGAGAAGCATGGAGTGCCTGCAGTTTGCATCGTGATGAATTGTATCTGTTTTGCACCAAGGTCAGCATTTGCTTGCATAAGCAACCTTTGCCTTATACTATCTAGTTGTGTGGCAGCAATGCAATCCTGTAATGAAGATATTATACGCATTGAATTTATGTATGTTGTATTGCTTATAGAAAATATTCTTCAGACAAATTATTATTTATTTTTTGTGAACAAATCTTAATTTTCTTTTCGCACAGTATGATTTTTTTGCAGAAGGTCCAAGTCCCGCAAGCTGACAAACGAGACAACCCTTCACACCCACCCCTCAGGTGGTGTTTATCTCTAGCAAAAAATAATAAAAGAAGCAGCAAGCAACTTATCTTAAACTGCTTCAGAAAACATCCATCTTTATCACTGGGTAAAATTAAAAAATTTTACCAAAAATATGTCCTCCTGTTTAAAGATATCTGCAGGTAAAAATAAACAACAACAAATAATTGTATGACTGCCCCTTACCTTCTGAAGGATATCTCTTGGATACAAAGGTTTAAGAAAAATGCACGTATATATAGTATAGCCAAATTGAAGCAGCGCTAGGTCTTTGTGAATGGATCCCCACACACTGTTCACTATGTAGCACAGACTTAGCTCTTAATCAGGAGAAACTTGAACACCTGTGCAGTACATGATAAGGAAAGCTTATGTTGTGAGTGCCCTCAACTGTGTTATGTGTTTATGAGGTGTTTATGAGGTGTAAACCTGTGTAATATTATAACCATCATTATTAAATTAAATTAGCTTTGATTAATAACTATGTAAGAAAGTAACAACCTACCCACCCCCCACCTCTACACACACATGCACACACACACACACATACACCTGCACACACCACATTCATGCATACCAATAAAACATAGAATGACAGGGATGTCTAACTTTTTGCAATGCAAAGAAGAGTGGCTTTAAAAAGAATGGTCTGAACTATATTGTTTAATGGTCTGAATTATATTATTTAAATAGAATGCAATATATACTGTATATAAGGCATCTGGTCGCTGTGCTGTGATGGAGATTTAAGGGATAAATAACACAGTATTCTATCAAACTGCATCGTAAAACATAATAGTCTGCCTTTTTGTAGGCATTGCACATATGTTTCCTAATATGCTCAAAGACAGAAAAGGGGGAACTAGATTTTACCTATAGCTGGAAGTTTCACGTCCCTCAGTGGCTGGAGTGGAGTTATGTGTTCTTTACTATTCGCAGTTACAATCTGTCCTTGGGCAGAGTGGGCCTTTTTTCCCCCCTACAGTTTCATGTAGTCATTTGTGGATATAAACATTGACTGTTGTCACCTTCCAGTTGCGATCCACCAGTGTTTAATCTTGTTGCTTTCCGTGGTACAAAATAAATGCTTGCTTGGAGGCAAATGTTGACATTATAATCTAAAATCCCACAATGCAGCCGGGATACCTCCAAAATACAATATATGGTCAGAGGTGCTTTTCAGCAGAACAATTTAAAAATAGAAATGCATCCCAAGTTTTAGTCTGGCTGCCCTTCATGCCTTCATACTTTTTCTATGTGGGGAAGGCAACAGTTATTATAATTTCCAGTGGGAAAACAAGTATGTACTCGCAAAAATTGTCAGATCCAATGACACTTTCTATTTTGACTTCCTTTTGCCTGCTTAGTGGGATTACGATTAATGTATAATTTATCATTTTTAATGTGTAATTTTGCCTCTGGCTAGCATTTAAAGAGTTTGTGCATGGGTGGGGGGGTGTCGACCAAATTGTTAAAATACTTGTGGTTCAGGATCAGAATAGAGCATTATCTAATTATGTACTGAGCATGGTTACTCTGGGGTCTTTAATGGTTGTAACATAGAATAACAAGCACTTCACACTCTGAAGTACATTAGTCTCAACAATGAGCGGTTGGATGAGCCTGAAGGGATATTACGCTTCACAGTTGAGCGCACCAATCCATTTTCCACCATTTCCTCTGTAAGTGGAACCATAACACAGAGATGCGTTCAAGGTGCCTTTGGGTTCTAGGTGGTCCACAATCCCCTATATCAAGCTTGCATTTTCCCGTTTCCCCCATCTGTCTGCTTTGTTACAATAAAGAGCCAGGCGCACCATGTTCTGTTTTGTCTATCGTGTTTCAGGGCTTACGGATGCTTGCAACACACGATTCCCTAGGCAAGTCAAAGGGAAGATGGGGGGGTGGGCTTTTGTGAAGGGTGTAGAATCATTATATCACGGGTGCCATGTCAGCTCCCTTTTCCAAAGTCATGTTGAATTCTATCAGATGTTTGGGCTTTTCATATTTTAAGGTATTTTATTTCATATGTCACTGCTAAACCACCTCTGTTTCCTTGGTCAAAATTTGTTTGTGATATCAAGAACAGATCTAACCAATAACAGGCTGCCTTAGGCACAGCACTGATGGCCTCTGCCAAATATTTTCTCTGGTCCAGCCCATCACCTTTTCATCGTCTGAGTGCATGTACCCCATCTCGAAGGAAACCCCATAGGTTAATTTGTGTGCTGCAGAGCCCTGAGAAATTTCGAGAGATTTGCTGTTGTGGACACTAAAAGATATGGGAGGTTTTCGTTGAGATTTTCCTCCCTTTTGTTTTGTAACTGAGAAATCTTTCTATCCCCAATCTCTCGGTTGGAGATTGATTCTCTCCCAGCAGTGATGGCTCCATAAAAGCCAAATTTAAAACAAGGCCAGGTCAGCCAGGCATGTGCCCATCCATGGATTCAGCCCTAATGTATTGATTTTAATATTTTTACTTCTGTACTTAATGCATGTCCTGGCAGTGTCTACTCCATGTCTAGAGCAGTACCACTCCCAAAGCACTGATTAAACCACTGCATGACTCCACTGTCCTGGAAGTGCAGAAAATAAAGGTCAAATGGAGGCAGAGAGAGAAAAATAAAGGTTCTTTGAAAACTGAAGGATCAGGGGAATGAAGCGCTCTGCTGCAGTTTAGAAGATTTATTGCCCTGTGGTTGGCAACAGAAGAAATAGGTTTCAAATAGTAATTGCATGGAAATAGACCTGCCTGCACTCTACCACCTAAAGGTTCCCTGGCTAATTGGTGCATTCAGCAGAGCAGCGCTGGCCAAAGGGTTTGGGGAATTGACCTCTGGAAGCAGTTTCAGTCCTCTGTACTGGGAAGAGCTCCCCCAGCCACCTATAGAAGGATAGAATACGATAATAAAACGTTTCTCCTTGTCATGTATAATGTAACTGTCGCGAACCTACAGCCTTGTTTCTCCGGTCGGGGGTCTGGGATGCCTGCAGTCAGACGTGAAGCAGGAAGACAGAGAGACAATAGATATACAGCTCTTTCTCTCTCATCAAGGTTAAGTCTACCCTATTCCATCTCAGAATTTACAACGTCTGCCAGCTGCATGTGTGGGGGTGAGAACGTGTGTAGGTGGGTTTGCGTATGTGCGTGTGTGTGTGAGAGAGAGGGCGAGAGAGGAGTATTTCTTCATTCTTGAAAAACTCTGCTGTACAGAGGGTGGTCAGAACTGCGTGGGGTGTGAGCTGAGCAGCGTGGGCCAGCTGTCCACCAATTCATTCCAGCCCACACAGTGCAGTACCAGCAGGTGGGCAGCCAGGAGGATCCCCATTGGGCCACACCTCCACCCTGGCTCGGCTGAGCGCTATTCTCACAACCCACCACCGTTGTTACATCGTGCTCTCTTGTTCCCACCAGCACTGTTACAGCTTGCTCGTCTTGTACTCTTGTTCTTGGTAGAAAGCACACCATCCGCCTCCCACCAAACTTTTCACACTGTGTTAGAAACTGTCCAAAAAATTAAAAACTCGTAATCTTAACATGACCTTTTTTTTTTAATAAATGTGGAAAAAATGTCAAACCCACGTTAGTGAATTATGTATCACTTCTTGAGCACAGGGTACATTCAAGTTGGCACATGATCTATTGTTCTATTAGCAATGCAAAAAACACACAGACACCTTTTCTGCCTAGCATTTAATTTATCAAATTTTCTATTATAATTGTTCTGAATGCCATTGATGTACAAAGCACTGAAGCGAACTTTGAAGATTTTCAGTTGTCAATCATTTCACTAAAATAAAAAATGGCACTTAAATTATTAGAAGAAGCAGCATAGCTGAAACAGCAGTCATGGTATTGAGGAATGCATTCATCTATAATTTCAAACTACATAATAAATTATGTAGCCTATGCATAGTTACTATAAGATAATTTTTTTGTAATATTGCATAGCCCATGGATTAGCTACTGCACTGACAGAGGGAGCTTTCTTCATTTTTAATTTTTTTTATTTGTAATCAGTCTGGTCTGGTCTCTGCCAATCAAGGCGTCTTCAAGCAAATCGTTTTGCTCACTGCAAGTCACACAGCCTGCACAATTAGCCAGCGCTTATTGGAGGAGAGGCACGTTCGTCTCACTCCCAGCCAGCATAGCCAACTGAAGACGCTGCTTAGCGACGAGCCAAGAGAAGCCCTGGTGATTTAACCCACCTAAGCCTGATGATTGTGTGCTTCGGCTGGGCTCTCCAAGTGTGTGTGTGTGTGTGTATATATATATATATATATATATATATATATATATATATACACATAATTGTAATGTGTTTGTTTTTTTGTTTTGCAAAGATCTGGTTAATGTCCCAATCTCTTGCTTGAAGGCATGGTTTAGCCTGACTCAATCAAATGAACAGGTATTAAAACCAAAAATAAAATTAAAAAGTATTTGGCCCGCACCTCTGAAAAATTGTGAAACATTATGAACATTAGTCAGCAATTGATAACACCAGTAGTGAAGGTTATTTGCCAAAAATAAAAACACAAACTCCTTCAGTGACAATGGTAGGCATTGGGAGCTGACTGAAAGTGTACAAAATTTTGTATTGATTCATGCCAGGACCCCAGGGATGTTGATTAAAGATAAGGCATTGATTCCTTATTTTTGATGTCAGACACACTGAATATTAATGATGGTTCAAGAATCAAGAATGGTTCCATGGGCTGTTTGTACCATGCTTATCTTTTATTCTCTTTTTAGCCAAATGCACAGAATATACTCTTAAAATACTTTAAAATCACTCTTTTAATTAAATAGCATTGATATTTCCAAGGGCAAGAGGTGGTTTTCAAGGATCTTTTGATTATAGTTTAATGAAGCTTGGCTTCTAGTCACACTTCAAAAACTTGCAAGTTTCCACCTTACATTTTCTATTTATTGAATGCAGGGGGCAGTGGGATTGGTTCTGCAATAAAGTAAATATCATCTCTCAGGTGGTTTAAGGCGGAAATGAAGTACCCCAGAGCAAGAGGAACATCCTGAACTCCACGTTAAATAGTGCCCCAGTTGTTAAAGGTCAGACCATCTCTTTGAAGTGCATCATCACAGATCATTCTCTGGCCAGCGACGGGCAGGGAGAAAACAGCTTTCACCTTTGAACATCGAAGGGGGTGATATCTCAGCCTCGCTGCGGTGGTTTAGTAAAGAGAGCACTGTGTCTGTTGAGAGGTGGCAGATTTCATTGGGTTATGGAACTCGGTAAAATTATGTATACTGTTTCCTGTTTTATTGTGCTGGCTGTCCAGGATGGATCAGTAGACCAGCCTTCATATGTTACCTTTAACTGCTGAGGGGCATGAGGTATAAAAACGAGTCCCATTTTCCTGCAAACCTGCTCACAATCACACACATGAAAACAGTCTCATCCCTCACAATACACCACTAAATAAATAAAAAAGTCACTGAGGCAATGATCCTGAGGAAAAAAACAGTACCATACGAGCCTTTACTCTTTCATCCTGTACAGTACTATTGCTTAAGTATGTTGAATGTTCATCTTTAAGATCAAGTTTTAAACTCTACTTTTTGGGAAGCACTGCCAGTAGGAAGGCATTGCATTTATTTATCACAAAATGCGGTGCTTCTGAAATTTTAAATCCCCACATCACGTATGCCAAATTTTTTTTCAAACTCAGCAGTTATGAATATCTGATTTGCATGATCTAGTGACAGAAAGGCAGAGGCTTTATTGGGCTTTGGCTAGAACCCCGCTAAAGCAGTATTGTGTGCCTTCAATTTCATCTTTTAAAAAAGGAAAAAATTTAAATGCAAATTCCACCGAGACAGTGGAGGCATAAAAAAAATCTAAGCTTGTGAAGAGGCCTTTTTCAATCAAGGTGATATTTGTCTTCATCGGGCTGTAATTTTCCTGTGTGAATACCTCATCACACACTCATTACAGCCCGATTTCCAGGACATTGTGAAGAAGGAAACGTGCGTGCTGCGGGTCGCGCTGTGCTCGTCTGTCTGAAGCTCTGGATTCAGTTCCTCCTCCGTTCCTCCTTCATGGACTCAAGATCAGTCCTGTCTCTGGGGGGAGACGCAGGGGAGTACAAGGCTCTTCTGTGTGATGAAGGCTGACTTTTAATTTAATTACATTTTTAAACAATTTATCTTTTTCATCGACTGGGAACTGGGAGTATTTTCTACTCTTTGTTTAGCAGTGTGTTGGTACATTGAGTGCTGGTAAATCTGTGTGGGGTTTTGGTGCTGAATTATGAACACTCCTATTAGCTTAACATATCAACTAAAGGGATGGAACTAGAGGAGCTGTTTTCATGGAGCCCAGTACTTATTTGAGGCACGGTAATGTTCTTAAGCATCAGAGCCTGATGAAGGGAAATTACTTGACAGCAAGATTTACAGGAGATACTGGAGAGTGAATTAGTGGGTCTCTCTCTCTCTCTCTCTCTCTCTCTCTCTCTCTGTATGAGCGTGCAATCGAGGGGCTGTGTCAGGCCACGGAGAGATGTCTTCCTCTCAGTCTTTGACCCTGATTGGCGGTGCTGTTGCTATGACAGGCAGATGGCGCCCCACATTTTTGTTACCTTTTCAGGTCATTTTTAACATAATTTATTCTCTCATAAATATTAAATGTGAACAGGGCTCAGGTCTGTTAAGGAAACAGGAGGGTTTTATCTTATACTTGTACTTAGGGTTAGGGTAGTGCTTATACTTAGGGTAGTATACTTGTGTGTCATATAGCATTCTTTCAGAAAATAGGGAAATTGAGATTAAAATAAATAATTTATACACATGCCAAAGCTAATCTGTACATATTCCACTCTGCACACTGTGGAGGATAATATGGTCAGTAATTATTTTTCTGATTACACAGATAGACAACAGTCTCGCACTGGTTATGTATGCATATTTTAATTACTACATTCCTCACGCTTGTAGCCCCTTGAGTAACACATGAGATCCAGTCTCTGAAATCTGCAGGAAATCATCAGTGTACCCAGTGAATGGGAACGGGTGTATTGCTTCTAATAGGCACATTAGGAACAGGAACAAGTATAAGAAGAAACTGAACAGAGGCAAAGAAGGAAAGAAGAAGACAGTGTCGAGAGAGAAAGAAAAGAGAGAGAGAGAGAAAGAGAGAATGTAAAAAGAGACATCCCTCTTCTTTTTACTCTATACTGCTGCACTGTCATAAGACATAAGAGAATACTAGCCAGTTTGGCCTATTCAGATGCCTACAATTTAATGAGCAACCTTTTCTCGGCTGAAGGTCATAGAATCACTACCACAACGGGTCCCTGGCGTTTTCCTGGTGTCAGGGGAGGACATTCAGAAGGTGGTTTAAATCTCTCCCTCAGCTTTGCCCTTTCAAGCGTGGCTATGTGCGGCTTGCCGGCAGACAGAGCCCTCCCTGAAGTTGGGGTCGTATTAAATTCACCCCCCCTTCTTTCAGCATTGACAACCAAATATGCCTTGAGGTACATTTTCTGTAGCGGTCTGTGGGTTCGTATTAATGCGTTAGTCAGTTATTAATGCGGTTACTTCCTGAGGGCCTTGAGCCGGGTTGAGTGGAGTCTCAGGCGATTGTTAAATATTGTCTCTTTGTCAAGCTGGTTGCCCAGTACCAGCTAATGTCTGTGCTCTTGGTTTTGCACAAGGAGACACACCAGGCATTCTGCTTATGCATTGCGATGTGCTTGGCACCTGCTAATCTTGTGGGCGCTTAGGTCATGCGCGATGTCAATGACGCAGGCTAACACACAACCGCGTTGAGACGTGGCGTACAATTTTTTTTGCATTTGCCTTGTGTTTGTGAAGAAGCAACTCGTCTTCTCCATCAGCTTGCATGATGTTCCCTAAACTCCCCGGCTGTATTTAAACAGCTGCACAGGGCTGCTTG
This sequence comes from Hiodon tergisus, assembly GCA_025775045.1. Classification (NCBI taxonomy): domain Eukaryota; kingdom Metazoa; phylum Chordata; class Actinopteri; order Hiodontiformes; family Hiodontidae; genus Hiodon; species Hiodon tergisus. Next base: position 4,337,775 of record JAOVYW010000036.1, on the reverse strand, counting down.
CCTTCAACTGGGTGCTTCATTGGCGACCAAAGGAAGCAGCACTGTCGTGTGCCCTCACCCATCTGCCAGTCCTGAGTGCCTACCAGCTAATTTCATTTCAGGACGGAATGACCATTAAAACACAAGAGAGAGACCTCTCAGGCACCTCATAAAACGTGGTTTTCCTAGGGTCTAGGTGCTCACCCATCTCTGTCGCTGGAAGATGCTTGGGTTACAGCTAATGTACTGAGGATTATTGTGTGTAGAGAACAGAGTGAAGTGGTGGGAAAGGAGGCCCTAGACCATTCTATTGGATCCTGAATACTTCTGAAATAATTTATTGTAATTCCCCTTCTCCTAATGGGTCCTAAATTATTGTAATGGATTTTGATGTCTGTGAACAGGTACTCACACTTTGCCCTAATAGAAAAGTGAACTTACGTATTGCAAAAAATGTACCGCAAAAGTAACCTATGCTATGTTGTTGAAAAAAAAAAAAAAAAAAAAAATCCCCTTACATTGTAAGTGCCTTACAATAGTCCTCTATGAGGAGTTGTCACAAAAACGACACAACAAAGGGAATTCTTCAACCTGGACCACTTTGAAGATCTCTGAAAGGTCATGGGACTCTGCATGGGAACAGCAAACAGGCTGCTCTGACTGGTGCTTCTGCCTGCAACTTACGTCACACTTCTTCAATAACTGAGGAAAGGCTGCTGAATTTCACAAAAATACAAAGTAAAATTGGAGGTGAGACTCCCAACCCCTAACCATTCCCATGATGTACTTTGAAAAATTCCAATTGACAATTTTTCCGTCCTAGTCTTAGGACGGTAAGACGCAGTTGACGTTTAAATATATTCGAGCCCGAGCTATATGACAGCTTGACAGGTTTTATGGACATGTAGTTACCTCCCAAAGGAAAAAAAAAATGAAATCCATTTGTCTGCATTCCCGAAAGGAAATTTAAATGGTGACATTCTTTTTGATCTGTTTCTTATCTGAACTCTAGTCAAGTGATCCATGATATGTAGATGGGATGATGCCATTTAAATGCCACATTCTACTGAACCTTGCTGTAGAAACGCAGTTTAATGCACGACCACCGAACTGCCCTTTAACACGTTAGAAACAGTAAACCATCTAGCATCGATTTCAGAGAAAACCGTGAGTCTCGACACTAATGAGAAAGGGATGAGAAATTGTTTCCTTTAGAGCGCATCGATGTCAGGTAAGCCATCTAGTGAATTAACTCGTTGGAACGTATTAGTGCACAGTTCCACTGACTGTTCAGTAGTCCCCAGGGAGTGTAGGATAGGAACATAATTTGTTCCTGTAAATCAATATTGTTTATTTATAAGGCAAATAGTTCCAGTCCCACATTCTATTGGTCTGTTTGCATTCCTGCTGTGCTGGTATGAGACAACAGAGCTTCCTACTCACTTAAAATTATCAAAGCTCAGTTCTTTACATTTAGAATTTTAGAATGTTTAAGTGGTTACAGTGGAGTTGCAGCATAGTACATTGTTAAGGGACTTTATTTGACTGAACACGTTTACGCTAATAATTTTTAAGTATTTCTCCTGTGTTCCTGTGGTATCTCCTTGTATTTCCGACAAAAATAACTTAAGAATATTTTTAATAAAAGCAGGGTGGGTGTTATTGTGATTATCAGCACTCCACATCGTGGCTGTGTCAATAAACGCAATAGCATATATCCTCTCATACCCTATCGCTTTCATATCATGGACGATCCTACCAAAAGAGACAAGATCAATATAAAGCAAGCTATTTACTGTTAAAATTTTAACTGTTATCAGTTTTTTCTTTTTAAGTCAACCTCCTGTCTTGAATCTTAACACAAACACAATTATTATTTTATAGAATTTGGAAACAAACAGCGGAGAAGATAATAACATCTACTGTAGTTTTCCAGGAAATTTATTGTAAAAATTTTTTTGGGATACAGCTATTTATTATTTTTAAATCCAATACAGTAAATTTGAGTATATTTACAGGTAATATTCTATTATTATAGAGTATTTTAGTGATTGATTTAACATCACTCAGAATGCAGCATTGTGCTTCAGGTTCTTTTATTCAGGCCTGGTTCAGCTTGACAGTCCCGTCACATTGGTAGCTAAGGTGGCTACACAGCACTTGGTAACCACGTTCCTTACTGAATCACTGACCCCGAACTCCCCTGGCGAGGTTGCAATCCCCTTCATGGTTGCCACCATTAGTTTCCCTCTCACAGAACCAATGGATTCTGCCCTAACTGCTGCTTCCGATTCCGGGTTGGACCTACCAGACAGTCTCTCTCCTTTCTGAGCAGCAGACAAACAGCATACACTATTATTGTAATCATAATATACACCAAATATACTATAGTAGTAGTGGTACTAGAATAGTAATACATGAAAATGATATACAAATCCGTCAGTCAAACTTCTATTTTCTTCTAATACATTACAAATTGAATTTTCCGGAGGGAATCAAAAAAACAGAAAACCCACTGCCAAACAGAAAACAACTGAAAGTTATTCACCAGCTCTGGGGGGAGTCGAGACAACTCCCTATAGGGCTGGAGGGGTAGCCAAAAGTGCACTACAGGTGAGTCTTTCTTGGTTATTGCTGCCAGTACTACACAGGAGGTGATTACCCTCTTCACAGAAACATACAATATCTTGTACTGGAAGTTACCGTTAATATTACATTCAAATACATTTTTATTTTGAAGATCAGTAGAGGCAAAAGTCTATAGAGGCATGTAGAACTGCATGATATTTTAAAAAGTTCAACAACATAACCATATAAATATCAGTTCAATTATTTCCATATGTGTTTTGCATCCCCTGTTTTCCTATCCCCCCATAACTCATTCATGAGCATCTCAACGCAATTTGTCAGTTCAATATCCCAGCACGCAGTGTGATTAGCAATAATTTACTGTTGACAGTCATGTAAGAATCAGTACTTACTCTCAGAATGCATTTAGATTTACAACATAGTACCGCAAAATAGTAAAACAATAGTCTACTGTAAAAAAAAAAAAAATCTGAACATTTACATCAGTTTTTGAAATGTAGCTGAGCTTTGAAAACATGTTTCAATGTGAAAATCTTCATCAGTACACTTACTCGGTGTTATGACAACTGTTTTTTAACCTGTGGCTTAAGTTCTCTCTTCCATCTCTGTGGTAGTCTATACTGTATGATTTTCTAATTGTTTCTTCCTTCTTTCCGGCAAGGACAAGACTGCGTACCAAGTAGGAGTTATCAATATTTTCCTATAACACGGTCGCAGCTGCATTGTTCGATGTCACTAAGACTCCCCTAACACAAAAACATAACCCAAGAGCGAATGAACAGCCTGTCAGTCATTGATTATCAGCCCTTCACCCCCGCAGGTGTAAATTTTCTTGAATGCCAGGAAAGATTTGAGGCGGCACGGCTCCCAGACGCTCCTGGATCCCTTTAATCTGGGCCAGATGGAGCCCGCGCCCGCCTTTTGGCTCTGGAGAACAGCGGGGCTGATTATGGGAAGGTTAGAATGATGCCGCCGCATTAGAAGTCTGCCTTCAGAGAGTGCGTTCAAGCTGCGCGTGTTTGCCGAACGTCAGGTGTCTCTCACGATGGGCCTGCCTTTCACAAATCCCACAGTGCTTTGTCTTTAAGTCCCATTTATTTAAATGCCCGGGATACTGAAATAAATATATAAATAAGCCAAGTTGAAATGAATAGTTAGAATTAAAGGGTATTCAAAACAAGCCTGGCCTTTGAGGGATTTGCATACACTCAAGGACAAGTGGAAACGAGACAAACTCCTTGAACTAAGACCTAAAGGCAAGTCTGTAATTCCACCTATAATCAAATATGATTAATTAAATACATTAAGAAGAAAACCACACTTCCCAAAGACGATGAATCTTTGAATCTCAAATCTCTTTCTACCTCCCTCCCGGCTCTTGCTCGTTTTCTCTACAAAGCTTTTGTTAAGTAGGCTCAGAATGATTCCCTCAGTTTCCACCACATGATACTAATCACAAGAATGAAAGGAGGAAATTCCTATACTGTATGTCCAAGGGGAATAATTATCATTATGATGCCCCCTTGCCCAGGGTCTGACTTCACACAGTTAGTCTAATCTAGATCTCTTATCAGTGGACCTCTGCACAACTTCTGTCTCACTCCTAGGTGTGACATACACTTTTATTTAATCATTATTATTTTATGACATGGAATATGATCTGCCTGTTTAATGGACGTGATGCAGTTTGTTCCCCCACTAGAATAGAGCCACTGTCAGCCCCGGAGGGCCCAGACATTTTATATAGCTGTTTTAAATTTTACCTAATTGTATAGAAGTACATCTCTTTCCTGTTTAAAATGCCTCTATTCCCTACAACTCACATTGGGTAAATCATTAATCTATATATTAATATAGATGTGTAGGAATTTTGCCTGTTGCATTGAATGCTCCATTAAAATAATAACTAGAAGGAAATTGTGCGCCTATAAAAATAAGTAATTCAGAAAAAAATACATTATCCAAATGCTGGAAAGGGAGGTCGTGCAAAGCTGTCACCCCGGGCTATACTTGACCGAGTCTGATAACCCGGTCATGCTTGACCTGGTCCTGCGAATGGAGGTGTGGGGGTGAGGAACCCACCAGGAGGTTTCACGGCTAGCTTTCATCGGCAAAAGGATAAGTGAAGGTGAGACACATACCCCTCAGGTGGCTGAATCAGATTAAATAAACTGATTACATTAATAGCAAAAAGTTAGAGTGACTTTGAGGAGCATCTAGAGATGTCGGCCAGGAGAGAGGTGACAAGCGCCTGGCACTACATAAATCATTTTTGGAGAATGATTTTTATCGTTTTGAGAAACAGAAACAGATTCATATAAAACATATTATAGCTTTAATGTTCCAGAGAAATATTCAGAAACTAAATTATTTGTTGAAGTCTTCTATAGTCTTAAGTCTTATGCAAACACGCAGACGCTCTATTATAAAGTAATGAATGAGAGATGTTGTTAAAAAAAATTCCACACAAAATGAGCAGCGGGTAAGATGTTTTGTTTCCGTTTTAAAGTCTCTATTTACGGTTTTATGTGCCTTAAGACTATTGATGTGTAGGAACAGTGTACAACTTGTTGTACGCATTGTGACACAGCATCAAATAAAGGGTATTTTAATAATGCTGTATTTAAAAATAAATAAATAAATAAATAAATAATAATAATAATAATAATAATAATAATAATAATAACAATTCAAGTGCTGGAAAGTTCAAATACTTTAAATCTGTAGTTGTTATTGTAAAATAGAATATGAATGAAGCATAAATGCTTGTTAACGGAACATAAAAAAATAAAATGTTAAGAATTAAAACTTAACATTTCTATGCATTCCAAATTCTAAACAAAATAGTTTGTTTTCATCTCTTTCGGTTTTCTGCTGATAAGCGGTGTTAGTCAAATGTTACTATAGTAATGTATAAACACACACATTTTTGTCTAATTATAACTTTAAATTTATAATCATCACCAAATGGATGAACACCCAAAAAATCAGACTATTTCACAAATTGAACATGTAACACAAGTAAATGGTAGGTTGGCAGTGCAATTGTGAGGGACGTGGCTCTCCTCCAATCGGAGTGGATCATGTGTAGGTGCAGAGAAAAAGAGACAGGTGGCTCAAAGTTGACTGAGATTTGAGAACCCTTGTTGCACTTTCTCACCCTCCCTGCATGTGGTGATGAGAGCTGTAGTGGCGAGCTGAGATGTGTTACCATATTTACAGATACCGAACTGGGGAAAAGACAGATCGGCGTCTGTATCTCCCATTAGAAATGAGATGGAGATCGACTTTTTTGGTCTGCTTGCCTTGACGAGAAAAGACCCAAACGCAACTGATTTGTATTTGTAAATGATTTCAAGTCAAAGTCTGTATATCTGCTGTCATGTGCCTTTTAATTCATCGCCTCGTAAACCTGTATGTCACAAATCGCATTGAGAGCAGAAATAATAGAGCCGCTTGTTTCCCTTGTATGTGACGCTGAAAAAGAGGCTGTGTGGGCTTTTCTGTGATTAAACCCCAGCAGTTGCACTGAATATGTAATAGGTGAGTGAAAACTGAATGTATGTGTGATAGAAGCAGGAAAAGAGAAGGTAGGCTCACGTTAATTTGATTTCACATACTCATTAGCGTGATCCATCACTTGCTTTTCGGCTTTTAAATTGGGCTTTGTGAAGAGGGTGAGAAAGTCTATTTTAGCAGAAGGTCCTATGACGGGAAGCGTTAGTGAAGGACCTGTATTTCTTATTTATTTATTTTTAACCATACCTGAGTCCTTTAAGCATTGTAAGCAACAGTAGTTAAGACTATCATACGCAATTTCCACAATTGCAAAATGTGTATGGTACATTGTATTCTAATTTTTTTTTAAATTGCGCAATCTGTTTGTATATTATTATGTTACATCTAGATCTATTATCTTTCAGCATTTAAAAAAATTCTCACAAATTTCCTTCAGTTCCTAACCAAATGTTTGGCATTTTAGCATTTGTGTGATGTGTCCGGATTGATTTGGTAAGCATTAGGGTATACACGTACGTTTTAATCTGTCACCCCTGCCGATTGGCCGAGCAGGCAAATTTTCCCCGGTACAGTGTCACTGGCAGACTGGGAACCAAACAAAAGCTTATTAGCACATGTCGCTCCTCCACCAGGAATGCAGCAACCATATTAGCTCTGGAAGCTCTTAAAGCAAGTTTGGGGAAATAACCGCCTGTCAAGGCACAATATCAGGCTGTGATCAAGAAAGAACTCAGAGTTGGTTAAGGGAGGGTCTTTAGTCTGTGCTGAAGGGCTGGGAGAGGCAAATTGCGGTTAGCGTTTAGTTGTAAAGCTGTAGTACAGGCAGTTTAAATGGAAAACTAGATAGTTTCTATGCAATTAATATATAGAGTTAGTTTCAATAGAAAAGAACCTGCCTCTAATTGCAGAGCTACTAAATGTATGTGGTAGAAGGCATGAAAAGCCTGTTCTGTCACTGTCACTGTGTTTACAAATTCAGGTGACAGTCTGTGTTTTCATGCTGCAGTGGGTCCTTCACTGTTTCCTGCCAGCAACATGGAAATAAATAAAGCAAAAGGCCTGATGCAACAAATATGGACGATTGTGGGAAAGAATCAGAAGGGGGATTTGGGACAGGGGGGATAGTGCTTGGGGGTAGAACTGGAATAGAAGCATGCAAGCAAATGGCCTTTTAGATGTACAGACGTCACACGGATGTCGCAGTGAGGCAATTTGTTCCCCGTCATTCACACTTCCCACGGATGCCCTCACCAGACCTTGGTGAGAAAGCATCATTGGCATGGTGTGACTCCATGTGGGCATCGTCTGTGCCGTGTCGCTGCATGAGGCCACAGCAGGCTTTTAAGAGGACGCCAGAGGGGGTAAGTGGTATAGTGGTTACGTCATTGGACTGGAATCGCAGGCTTAGGATAGGTACTGCTGTTGCATCCTTGGACACAGTGCTCAACCTCAACATTCCAATCAGCGTCAACCTCTGTAAATGGTTACAGTGCACAGCTGTAAGCTACATCCCTCACTCTGATTAGTCACTCTAATTCACAACTAAATAATGAAATCTATTGCTTCAACGGTACTGTAGGCAAGTCTCGTTTTCGCAAAGTGTATAAGAAATGTATAAGAACACTTCAGAGCATCGTCAGCCTTATGAAAATCAATGTCTGCAAGCTGAAACCCCCTAATAACCCAATAACCATAACTCTCGATACGAACTGCACTCCCCCATGTGAGTGTTGTGGTTACAGATCATGGCAATATATATAAAAAAATGACAGATTTCCATTGAAAGACTTTGGAAAAATTAACTGTCAAGACTGACGGATACTCTGAGAAAGTCAACATAAAGGGACCTGGTGACCGGTCTCCCAAATGTCCAACAGTGAATGCATCTGCTACACATGGGTTTAGCAAAACTAAGATTATCAGCATATGTCGAATGGCAGAAGGTGCTTGTTGTGATTGGCCTAAACTGGCTCAAAAGCAAAATCTCTTGACTCATCAATTAACAATCCAAATGTTGGGTAACTGTAGGCAGAACTAAAACATATAAGGCACACACAACCAACAGAGCAGAACTGAGGTAAAACCAGAAGAGGTTTTTGTTTTCATAAAGGTTGTGTGATGTTTAATTTTTGGAAATTGTGTTAAACATATGTGCAGTTCCCAAGACATCATCAAGTTTTTAAAAGTGGATATGGAATCGGCAGGGAGACTTGAGTCTTTTATACACAGCATGCTGACTGTACAACCCCCGTCAGTGCCAAAACTGTACAACAACCACCATCAACACCCCAATTTTACCACAATCACCATTATTCAAAACTGTACAACAACCACCATCAACACCGAAACTATACAACAACCACCATTAGCACCTCATTTTTTACAACAATCACCATTATTCAAAACTGTACAACAACCGCCATCAACACCGAAACTGTACAACAACCACCATCAGCACCTCATTTTTTACAACAATCACCATTATTCAAAACTGTACCACAACCGCCATCAACACCCCAATTTTACAACAATCACCATTATTCAAATCTGTTATTATTATTATTCAAACAGTGACTATCAACACCATAACTATACACCAGCCACTATCAAACCCTTCCAGACATGAGGTGATTAGGAAGACCTGAGCCCCCTAAACTGGGGGATTATCTTCCAGGGAAAACCATTAGAAATTAATGCCTAAACAAATTGTAAACAGTCTTAAAAATGCATGAACTCTGCTGTGAGTTCTGAGAAAACAGGCAATGTTGCTGATGTGGTGGAGAATCTGTCTCCAGCTTCGCGGGAAGCTGGTAGCTGATAATAATGACAACAAAGACTAATCCCCAAACACCCTGTCAGGGACAAACTAAAGACTGAGTTAAAGTTGAATCAAAGGCAACCTGTGACCACAGACGCATCAGCTTTCACAATGAAGCCAAGGATGACATCATGCTTGTATTGGAATGTGCTATTGTTACCGTTAAGCTACGCTTAGTTGAAATAACCTATATATCTGTATAAAGAATTGATGTCTGGTTCTCGTAGCAGCAATTTGTTGCAGAGGAACACTAAGAAGCCAACTAAACCACCAGTGTAGCAGCTGAGAAATAGGGAAAATCTGAATTATATATTTTATCTGAATATTATATTATTTATATATATAAATATTATATATACAGATAAGGATAAGAGTGTGTACACTTACTTGGACCAGGGGGGTGCCTGTTGCAAATGAACAAAATTCTATACAGATAAGGATAAGAGTGTGTATACTTGGAGCTAATATGTAAAGAGAGAGAACTGTAAACATCTTATTTGCAAGATTTGAATTCCCCTCTTTTAGTGAGAGCTACTACAGTGTTTTAACTTAAGGCCAGTGGATACAATATCAAAACTATACAACAACCACCAAAACCCCAAAACTGTAAAACAATCCCCATCATTCCCATTACTGTAAAACAATCATCGTCACTCCCATAACCTCTGACACAACACCTCACCAAAAATGACAACCCCTCACTGATACTGGTAACTGACGTACATGGTCCTGACCAAAAGAGGGGCCTGCAGAAGGTTTTTCATTGTAATCACATGTAAATCTATGGCTGAGGCTAATTGCACTTTACATAACTGTATTTAATAGCTTTTTCTTTTCATGAGTTGAAGAAAGAAGAACGCTATTAAATGCAATTTTATTAAACCAAATATTTTGTCACAGCCTTTGTTTAATATATATTATAAATAAATGGACATATGCTTTACTAGAAATATCTAAATAATTATTTTATTTTTTTAGATTTGGCGAATAACAGGGAGCAGATGGGTTCATTGTGAAAGTTAAATCTATCATTCAATTAAAAAAAAAATTGTTTGGTTTTATTTAGTGTGCACAAATTATTCTGTAAATAATATATCCTGAGTGATGATTCCTGATTATATAAGCCTGTTGGTAGCAACTAACTGAAGAGATTGATAAAATGTATTTATTCCTGATTTATTCCTCCCTGCTTTACTGAACCTAATATACTTTGCATGTCATATATTAATTAAAGAATGAGCTTTGCATGTATGTTTGTGCATTCCCAGGGTTTTGTTTCAAAAAACCAATTGTTTCAAAGCGCTCATGTTGAGTTATTGTGATCTATCCTGTGTGATTTAAAAATTAACAATAAAAACCCATTTGCATTTATACATGCAAGATCCTCGTGAATTAGTGATGTGCTCCCCTGGGCTTCTGCCTACACCCGAATTTGGTTGACTTCACAACACCTTAACTCTCCAACATCACATTGGTTCTCTCTTTGTCAATGTTAATACATTATTAAAAGACTAATAAAATTAGGTAAATTCAGTTGCATCGCTTAACCTTAATTGATTTATTGGATCTGAATTGATATCTTAAAGACGGTAGTTGATACTGACAACCAGAAATCTATAATGCAGCAACATCATCGTAGCAATTTGCTCTAGGATGCGTCTGACTATCAGTATAATTATTGTTTTTCCAACACACCAGCGATGGGGAAACTCAGATCGAGACATCTGAAGGGTCAGTTTTCCACATCTAAATGTTGTCCCAGTGTTGATTGAAAGACTTGTTGAGATAGAGAATTTCGTCAGAGGATGAGTCGGCTTTCCTGTAAAGATATCCAAGGCATGTCAAGATGTCCCGTTGGGATCATAAAGCCCAGCAAGGACGCATGGCTGACTACAGGGCCTGATTCAACAGCAACAGAGTGCTTTAGAAAACTTTTGAAGGATCTTCATTTCCGCAGAATAGATTGTAGCTATTAAAACAAAGCTATTAAAGCGTATGAATGCATACCGCCGGTGTCAGAGATGTTGTATATTATAATCGTAAACAAAACTCCAGGAAATACCAGGCATGTTGTCATCAATGTTCAAAGGTTGCTTTAATCAATTATTTTACAAAAGGGTTCAAAACAATAAATGGCACCATAAACCAAGATGCGTTACAACACTGGGGATTAAATGAATGCCAAACCAGTGCTAGAGTTCTCACAGCATGCACACAGAGAGTCCTAAAAACTCTGAGAGAGGCTTGAGAACTTTCAGCACCAGAGACAGAGCTGGCACTGTAACTAACCCTGGCAACACTGAGTCTTGGGTGGTGTTTATGGACCCAACTGGAGAGATGCAGTTGTCGGGATCTAGACACGCCAGGAGAGCTACAGACTAGGGGCGCTGTCCAGGCAAGGCATCTGGAACAGGAACAAGGGAGAACAATGCGTCAAGCTCCTCTTCGTGCACATGGTTTTACGAACTCTTGATGACTTCACCAGGCTTCACACACAAGGCCCCCACGCAGGTCTCCAACTGCAAGCTGTGCGGGAAGCTGGCCAACCCCGGACATGTGCTCTCCTTCTCATAGAGTGGGCTTGACAGATGGGGAATTCAAATGGCACCGCCACCATATTGCCTGTGGAAGGCAGCCGGCACGGAGGAGGCACAAGCAAAACGAGAGCCTGGAAAATGAGGGCAGACCTCAGGAAGCAGCTCAAAAATCCCTCCAAGAAAATAGCCTCAACTGATCTCTGGCCAGGACATCTCCCTGCGATCTAAAGGAAAGAGGCGAGTGGCGAACCACTGAGATGACAGTGGCCTGGGAGAAAGGGCTGGAAGGAGCAAAAAAACAGAAACATGGAGACAACAAACAGTCATCAGTGATTGCCAAGAGAGAGGATGAAGAGCTGCAAATTTGCCTGTTCATGCTGGCTGGAGGGGTTATGTTGGATGGTCATGTTGAGTGACCCCTGTGTCTTTTTGGCACCGTTTGGGAAGTTAAAAAGCAGCCAATGAAGGACTTTTACTGGACCCAGATCAAAGGAAATGACAGAGCTAATTATCTGAAGTGGCAGTGGGGAAAAGGTGAGCATTTGTGAAAAAAACTGAGCTGGAGGAGATGGAGGTGGTTGTGGAATTTGTCGGTTCCAACATTGTGCCCTTCTGAGATTCCCTGGGTTCCTCACTCTGGGGCTCATCAATGCTCTTGCTCAGTAGCCTGTAGCATTAGCAATCAACTTCCTTGTATTACAGACATGAGTAATTACCAGAAAAGTCTGCATTCTTTTTCCTGAATTTGTCTGTATACATGATGCACAAAAAGTCCAAATAAAATGATTAAATCATTATAATTTTTGGATTGAATGAGCTTCTTAAAATACCAACCACTCAATTATTCAGTGAAACACTCTTCACAGGACTGATTTGACAGCATACAATTAGTGTGCACTTCTTTTTCTGGGGATGCTGTGGGCACTTTCTTACATTTGGATGATATGCGGAGGTTGTTGAATTCTGGAAACAGGTTTTTTCTTTTATTTTCGACAGAAGTATTCCCCACGCTTGGTTGAAATAACATCTCTAATAAAGGCTTCTCACAGAATCAGAAAGACATCTGGCTGTCAGGTTTGACTCGAACTTAAAAGTTGTTGGCATTGCCGGGGGAAGAACTCCTCCTTCCTGGCATCATTGGTCCTTATCTCGGTGGTTGTAACATGGAGCTTCTGATTACTAGAGTCTCTAATACCAAAGAAGGAGTAGTGGATTGTTGCTGTTGGTACATCTGAAGCCTTGTCGTACAGGGGCTACGTGGTAGCTATCTGATTAAATTGAAACCACATGTTCACCACAATATTTTATGCATACTTATTACTGCATCTTAAAAGAAGGCTCTTCAGCAGGATGAGGTTTTCGTTGGGATGAGAAATCGCTAACTCGCAAACCATGAAATGTATGCTGACTCTAGCAACAGAATATATAAGAATAAATAAATTATTTGAGCATGCATAACAGAAAGAGGAGCATAAAAAGTCTGAAAAAATAAATAAAGCACTAAACATAACAAACCTAAGGAGAAGCCTAAAATATTTTACAAATTTAAAACACATGCAAGTTTATTGTATTTATCAATCATGGTTGTGCGGTCTGTAGTCACTGTTTATTTATTATTTTATTCTTACCCCAAAATAATTTTGAAGGTAACGTTGTACACTGTGACATTAGTGTGTTTGGGTTTCCCGCCGGTGTCGTATATAAGTATTCAGATGTGAATAAGCTTTTGCTGACTTTGGCCCGGAACAAATGCCCAACTGGCTGTCAGCAATAGGCAGCATCTGCCTTGCCTGTGCTCGGCCTCGGTGAGGCCCTCCATATGGGCGAATTCGGGGTCCTCGTGGGACCCGTGGTTCCATTTTCTGCACCGTCAGCAGGTCTCTGAAGCAAACCTGCGAATAACAGCGCTTCTTCCACACTGGACCTCGGGCAGCATCATTTGACCCGTGAATCAATCGTGGTTACGGTCCTTTTGGGCAGTGACCCACACGCTCTCCTCAGCTCAGCTTGACTCTGTGTTACAGCACGGCATGCTCTCCTGTGCACTACGATGGGGCTGCAAAGCCTGGTGAGAAAGTGGCTGCCAACTGTGGTGGTCTTGTTCCTCATTCACTTGGTGGGGGATGGGGGATTGGCTGGGGGGATTGGGGGTGAGGCTGGCATTACGATTTCCAGTATACCATTGGCGTCATGGGATTTATTTGCATAACTTGGTGAAATATTTTGTTTCTGTATTTTAGTCTACAAAAAAACGTATATATTATTGGGTTTACATGGGAGATGAGAACAAATATATTATATTTCCTAAATAATTCAGAAGTGAATGTTAAAACATTCCTCAAGCTGGTATGATGTTTCCTCCTCATATTTCCCTGTAGATATAGCTCCAGAAAAATCTCCTTGTGGTTCTTCATAATTAATGGGCAAGAAAAAGGAAAATGTTTAATACAAATTAGTATTTAAAATCATCAAATATTTTAACTTAACCTAACCAACCAGGAGGGGAAAAAGATATCTAGCTGGCTTTTAAGTCTGAAATAATAATCAGTAAAGACAAAAATCAGGTAAACCAGATGAAACTTAATTAGCTACAATGTGTGCGGCCCTTTAAAGTTACTATCTTGCCTGTCACCTATATGACCCTAAATGACCAACTTCAAATAATTTAGAATTCAATTACGTAAATGATTTATACATATAGCCTACTGAATTATGGTTGAAACATGTATTGTGAGCTTGAATCCAAGCTTTTTTTTTCATGAATCTGAAGCGCAGGAGTTGAATGTTGATGGTCCACTAAGTGGGTATCTATCTAAAGGAATACATGCAGTCTAATGTTCGATACCTGGAGAAAATTTTATGTCACTAGAGTAAATTTTCTAGTCAGAAATTATGCAACTCAAAAATGTTGTTACAATGCTATCATGACACGGATTCTATTTGCCTGCCAGATGTTTTTTTTGACGTAACAGTACCTGTGTTAAAGCTTTGTTTCATAGCAATCTTTTTCAAAACAGAGATTATAAATTTAGTAATAATTAAATGTTAAACCAAAATGATGATGACTCTGTGAGTGCTGGGCATCTGCTAGTTATTTCAAGTGGGTGCTTCAGCCCCGCAGTTGACTCTTATACGGTCAAGGATTTACTCAGAGCTCAGGCTCCACTGTGGTCCTTGACCTTGTCACACCGGGAGATAAATAATAACCATTTTAAAAATGGCCGGTCATTGGCAGCCCACATCCCAGAGGCTTCTGAGAGGCCCTTTAGGGAAGGCAGCTGAAATAAGTTCCTGGAGCCTGATCTACTAATTCTGCCCCCCAAACGACTTCCTGGTATAAAGTTACTGTCTGCTTTCAAGCTTAAATCTACCTTGTGGAGAGCAAAGTACATTTTTCTGCATATACTGAGAGAGAGAGAGCGAGAGAGAGAGAGAAAACTAACTATGATTTATAGCACTCCCTCAGGAGTTTTGACGTCTTTGGATAAAATTTAGTGATTACATTCTTCTGTTCAATGATGTTTTTCAGCCCCTTTCTCTTCTTAAACTATGTGAAGCCTTCAAAATGAAGACTGTGTTTGTGTGTGTGTGT
>JAOVYW010000036.1:4306416-4316765 GCA_025775045.1 Hiodon tergisus | reverse complement strand
AGAGAGTAACAGAGGAGGGTAAGAAATGTGAAGCTGATTTCTCTAAATGAATGAAAAACTGGAAGGACACGGTCGTCATCATGTAAACGACCAAGAGGGGATCACTCACTGGCCAGTTTTGCCTGTCAAAAACATGCACATTTCCTGTCTCGCATCAGAGTGTCCGTGGGATTATCAACACCCCGGTGACTCTGTATTTTCAGAGGCAGAGCCGAAACTATCCTGCTATTTCAGTCGCATCACTGCCTCTCGCCTCTCTGTATTCCCCCGCCGCCAACCCAAAACCGGGAAACATTAGCCAGGCTGTCAGGGAAAAGACAAAAGGTATTTCATGATCTCATAGATCACCTGAAAATCTACGTCCCTCCATATTGCTCAAAACCAGCTGAGCCTTCACACCCATCTCCACTTCCAGGAACAGAGGCTAATGTCCAGTCAGCGTGCCCATGCAGCGTAACCCTAGCGTCCGAGAAGCTGAAGGGACAACAAGGGAAAACACAAAGTGTACCTGCCATATGTTCATCCATATGGCATTGATTAAACAATGTCATTAATTTTAGCTCTGAATGAAATATGTATTTTCACATTATATTCACATTGCATTCATGAACCAGATTTGACCATTAACATTTAAAAAATATATATTTTTAGAAACTGCATGTTGTCGCGTTTTACTCTTGTTTATGCTTTAACAAAATTTAGCAGGCATACTCTAAGGCTGTGCTCTGACTTAATTTACAAATAAATATTAACTGTAATTACTTAAAACTTCAAATAAGATTGCAGCCCCCAAATAAATTCTTATTGCTCAATATAAGTGGTAAACACATAAAGTTTTCCCATCTGTGGTTCAATTTATAGAATGCTGGCTGTGTGCATTTGTTTTGAAGGAACTAAAATGTGATTCACATCAAGTTCCGTTTATATTTTCAATAATGTATGATTTGTTATCATTGATAAGCTTTAAAAATGTTCTAAGTGATTAGCAGATTAGCCACTTTTTGCTCAATAGCCGTCATTTTTAGATCAAATGTCTTGGGCCTGTTCTATCTCACGTGGCCCACTATCTCAGATATGATGAAGTGAATTCGGGGGTGCACATATACCCTAATCAGGTTTGAAATCTGGTCTCTGAGGCGAATTTCTGAGCGTGTGGAGAATGCGGATGTGTAGCAGCCCTGTGCCCAGTGTCCACAGAAGCTAGATTCTTTGTATGCGAATCACAGGGGAAATACTCCAGCTAGATTCCCAAGCTCAGGTGCTAAAATGTCACCTGAATTTTTTTAATGCGGGGGAAAAATCCCACCATGGTGAGTAAAGTTTGAACCCATAATGAAAGGGCACCGTGCCCCGTGGCTGCTTGAGTGGGGGTGCCCTTCCAGGAGCCGCGGAGAGTCGGGTCGCAGGTTACAGCACCTCCCCCAGGCCCTCGTGGCCAGTACCTCGCAG
The DNA here is from genome assembly GCA_025775045.1 of Hiodon tergisus. NCBI lineage: Eukaryota > Metazoa > Chordata > Actinopteri > Hiodontiformes > Hiodontidae > Hiodon > Hiodon tergisus. The sequence goes on along the minus strand of JAOVYW010000036.1, from coordinate 4,315,316 downwards.
AGTGGACCATCTGTCTGGATCGCAGACAGGGCACCGAGACAATCCCACACGGAGTTGCCCCTCCCCAACACATCCACTGTAGGCAGTAATGAGGCACAGGAAAGCAGTCAAAGCATTTTGGGACATTTTTTTTATTTTATTTTATCGCTATTAATCTGTAATGGTATTTACTTTGTTACCTGACAGTAGGCAAATGTGAGATGGGAATAGCCCAGGAGAGACAGACTGAGAATAGTGTTGAAGGCCTTGAATAGAAAGTTTTAATTTATTGCTATCACATTTATAAGCCAGTCACAGCAAAACCTGATTCAAATCCCATTGATTACAATGACTCAGCACAATACAGGATAATATTAAAAGTCAAGTGACTTGATAAGACATGCTTGGTCAGTTGATATATAAAATAGTCTACTGTGATCTATAATACTGTTGTTTTGCTCTTAAATTTTTTAACAAAATATGAAATTGTGAATGGTTTCAAGCAAGTTATTAGACTGCACTAAAAATTGGCACTATTTTCTCCCACCTCCACATACAGGCGGGAGAGGAAGTACTACAGGACTCCTCCAATCCTAGTCCAATTAAAGCAGGTCTCTTTTCCACACTGCAGGCTTCACCGACTCCAGGATAGGTTCAGTACAGCCGGGAGGAGAGGCACGTCCTTCTCAGTACTGAAGCCAGCAAGACAAGCTTGTTAACGACAAGCCGAGAGAGGCCCTGCCGATTTAACCCAACCCAGCCCAGGTAGACGGAGGCCAGCTGTGCACCACCACTGTGCTCTTCCTGTCAAAATCAGAGAATGACACGAGCTGTATTCAACCCCCGGCAAACTCCAGCTCATGGGGTTCAGTCTGCACTCAGCTGAGCACCTTTACTCACTGAACCACTCGGGAGACTATTATTTCAATTTCATTGGTGTTGTTATTGTACATTCGAGATTACTTATTAATTTTATTTGTGAATTGCACAGGCAAAAAAGGGATACAATGTCTGGTAAACACATCCCAATTCAATAGTTTAAGTGTGACACACACTTGCGTTGATACTTACAGCCAGGATGAGCCAAAATAATACTCTTCTCTCTCTTTATTGGCCTCGTTCAAAATGCAAACGCATTCTTGCATTCTGCAGTAGGAATAAACAAAATAAAAACAGACCATCCAACACTACAGTGAGACTAAAGCTCAGGCCAAAACCCCCGGCAGCAGAAGCCGCAGACAGAGCTCTAGGGGGCAGCAGACGCCAGCAGAACGAGTCACCCATTGAGATGGCTGGAGGTGGGAGTCTGTAGCCCATTATTCGCCCAACAGACCAATATGTGGTGTCAAACCGCAAGTATGTCATGAAACACTCCCGGACCTCTTTTTTTATTTCCCACATACAAAAAATCCTGGACTGCGCTATATTTATTTTTTAGTAATTGGACTTAAGGTTAGTGTCACAAAAGGTGATATTGTCAATCAGTGATGTCCCAGTTAAACCACTGAGCAACATGCCACTGTTTTTGTGTACTGAAATATTGTGAAAGCGAATCAGCGTTTTAATTTAAATTTTAAACTCAACTGCTTACTCTGTTTATGCTTCACGTTCCTAGCTTTGGCACACTATAACCCTGCCAAATGCCATTCAGTTCCTCTTTTCTTAAAAAAAACAACAACACATATAACACATATTTGTACAAAGAATTAAAAAGAGAAAGTTCCTGAGTGGCTCAGTCAGTGAAGAGCCTCTCCCAAGAGCAGACTGAGCCATGTGAACTGGATTTCACAGGTAAAAAACCCAGATGCTTTGTGCAGATTGTGAGCGCGAGAGCTCAGCGCCGGCACACAATTGGCCAGCTGCTCCCAGTGGTTTTGGATCTTATAGACCTGATTGGTGTGCGAGGTGAGATGCCTGGGTTGGGAGCTGGTGACTCTCTGAGCAAGGTTACGGGAATCAGTGTTATGGATCATGAGTTCTACATTCACAAGACCCCAATATCAACCTTGGGTGGGTAAGTCATTGTTGTTAGGGGGTGCAGGCTCTGGAACGCACTGGGTATCAGAGTCCGATGAGAGGGATATGAGGCCCCTACTAGAATATATTATTATATTAATTATAACCCCCAGCACCCCAGAACATAAAGAACCATTAGGTAATATGAAGTTAAAACTGAGGTTTTCTGCCACGTCAAGGAAACCTATTTGCTTCTTCACTTGTTTGATATGCAATTTTATAAATTAAATATTAAATAAATGAAAAAAGTCCTGTCAGCAAGTCAGATTCAGCGCTATAACAACAAGAGAGAGAAAATCTTACGGATTCATGCATACAGATAGGCTTTAATGCTTTAAAAGACATACAAGATGAACACCTCAGAAGAGTGGAAGGCCACAGTAAACTTGAATTTATTGACATAAGAACAATAAAACTATCCTTTCTTACACAGGTTTGACAAGTTTTCAGAAACATACAAAAAAAAACTTTATTGGCATGAAAGTTTGACAAGCGTTTCTGTTGGTTCAAAACATTTACAAGAAGGTTTTGTGGACAGCAATGCGTTAAACCTGACCCTCAGCCCCTGTAACCCATATTCAATAAGTGTATCTATCAATATTAACATAAATTTTTCAAGTCACATCTTTAAAAAAAACAAGAAAAAAAAAGTGGTCGAGAACAGTTGCTGGAAGAATGATTTGGTCTTGAGTCAACAAAAGCCACAAATGGTGGTTTTGTGACCCATACAGGGTAAGAACAAAAATTTTGTATGGGCTTCCTCCATCCATTTAACGGGGAATTGTTTGAGAGGGGATTTCAGTCTTGACGATTGACTGTACATCCACAAGTTTGTTTTGCTTGTTCGCTAAAGCAATAATTAAAAAGTGGCATTTAAAAATTTCCAGAGATTGTCGACAGTTTTATTTAAAAGCCTGTCCTCTTTGCCTATCTTAAGCTAAGCAACAAAAGTACATTAGAATGACAACGCTAACTTTCTACTGCCAAAAGAACTTTGGGATTCTCACAGGAATTAACTCCCACAAAAAAAAAAACACATGAACTTCCAAAACAAAGCTTTTATTCGGAAACATCACACTCAAGTGAGGAGGAAAGCTATGTAGACGAGCTTGTATCCGAGGCTCAATCAAAGTAGATATACCATTGCACGAACCCTGCCCACTGACGCCCAAATGAAACACACCATGAGCCACCATAAGCAAGCAATGCCGATTAAACGTATATATATAAATAATATATTTAGCACATTCAGCAATCAATTACAATCTGTAATTATCAAAATCCTAATATTGCAGTTGTTTCAGATTTCATTACACTTTTTGTTTATCACTGGGCCATTCAAGCTAAAAAGAAGTGTCAAAAGTACTATTTCTATGATGGTTTGACATGCATAACTAGGCAAATCTCAGAAACGGTCAGGAAACTGTGTTCTGTCAAAGACTGGACAACATCAGTTAGGGTTTTTACATTTAGAAACTGTAAAAAAAGTGTAGCACCACAGGTGTAAGTAATAATAGCACCTATATTGATTTAGATCATCACAATGTGACATCTCTCCTATATGACACCTTCCTCTGCTTGCCTATCTTTAAATAAAACAATAGAACAGGAAATTAAAGATACGCAGCCATACCTAAGCATGTTTACAACAGGCTTTTTTACAAACGCTAAGGGCCGTCAACAAAGAGAAGGTCACTACGGCAAACATGCTGTTGGTAAATCAATGCTCAAAACGTAGGCACTGTGTGCATTTTTTATTTAACTTTTATTATAATTTATTTTTTAAATTACAAAAAGATGTGCTCGACACCCACGGCAAAAACAGCACTCCCGATTTTCTCTACATCCAATTGTGTTATTTTTTTTCCGTCCATATTTTTCCTTTTGATCAAATCATCCCCGTCAATACCATATACGGGTCACATGCATGTTTTGAAGCCATAATCATTACAAATTTCATGGAAAAAAAAATATACAAAACTTACTTACAAACACAAACACACAAAAAATATATATATATATTTATATATATAAGCACCATTCTGGGGAATGGGTAAACAGTATGCACAAAATGAAGCTTCAAGACTTAGAGAGGTGGAGAGGAGGAAAATAAAAACTGCCTATTAAACAGGAGGCCATCGCAGCTCCCTCCTTCCCTTGAGAAATGTTCCCGAAAAGTACGCGTGAGGGCGATTTGGACGATGTGACTCAGAGAGAGAGGGGGCTCGTGGTGGTTTTTTGTGACGGTAGGGGCAGTAGCAAAGAACGGACTTGTCCATTTTCAAAACCTGCATTTGACAGAGAAGGTACACTGAGGTTACGAGGTTGCTGTTTAGTTTTTCGATTTTATTCCTTGTCTTGAATCTTAAATTTATTATTTTTTTGGAGGCACAATGGTATGCAAATATGACTTTCTTTTCTCTTTTTTTTCCCCAATATTTTGTTCTTGTTTAAGTAAATGATTCTTTTGACTTGTTTTTCGGCGAACACAGTCTCAGCCGATGAAGCAGACGGGTCCCACTTCGAAGCCAAACTTCTGTGAGGCTTCGCCAAAATCGTTGAACATGATGTCAACAAAAGGCACTTGTTCTACTTTTGGTGTGTTGATCTCAAGTACAGTCTTTTCATAGCCCTTCTTCAGCTATAAAGAAATAGAGAAAGAGATTAGCACGTTACCCCTGCTGTGAAGGACAAAGGTGGGACTGCTGTAACTGTGGCCGGAGGCTGGGCTTCACTCTCCAGCAATCTGATCGGCGCTCTGGGACTCCACCCTCCACAAAACCCCAACCCCCAGCCCAGATGGCACTCACCGCACAGCCGTCCGTCACGGCGCGAATGTAGGGGTTGTTGTCGTGGGACATCTCCTCGTCGTTGGAGCCCAGGAACCGGATGGCCTTGTCGTGGGTGTCCAGCTCCGCGTCATGCCAGGCCACCGACTGGTGGCAGCTGTAGGTCAGATTCTGCCGGGCCGAGGCGCTCAGCAGCCGCAGGAAAGTCATCTGGACCACGCCGATGGGGCTTCCCTCAGCGTCCACGTAGGAGAGCTAACAGCCAACACACAAAACAGGGGAGGCAGTCTAGACAGGATGGCAGGCACAACCAGACAACCCAAAACATGGCGGGAGGACACAGACTACATTCTTATTAAAGAGGCTGTTGGAAGGGAGCGGAGTTCAAATATTCTCAAATAACAGAGGCCCAGGAACCCTGAAAGAACTGATCCTTCGTCAGGAGGGATAATTGACATTTATAAGGTAGGGTCTGCTTTGCGTTTCCTTAAAGGATAAGGCTTAAAGCGGCTTTACTTTGGTTGTGGCTGTGAGGAAATTTCATCAGGCTCTTGAGGAAACTACACAACATACGATCAGCCTGAGAGCTGCAGATGAAACCCTTAGGGGCACCCAACAGTAAGGGCTAATCTGAAAGACGCCAGCGTTGCACAAATGCGTCCGTCTCCAGCGATTTGGAAAGCTAGACGCGTTCTCAACACGAGCTGGCCACCTGGACACCTGACAGCTCACATGGAAATTTTTTAGATATGTCATTTAAAGCTTTACTGGTCCTTATTATATGTATTTTCTTATGTTTGCACTAATTGTGTTTTAGTGATTACAGGACATACTTTAAAATAGGACAGGGTTATTAAAGGGTTATTAAAGAACTAACAATACCATGTCGGCAAAGCTACTTGCAGACCAAAGTTAAGAAAAAAAGTGGTATATAATATCTAAAATATACTTAAAACAAAGTGATCAAATTTGTATTTAATATCTATGTAATATTTATGTAAAACATGTTCTTATATTATTAGAGCATGGCACCAGCCATGAGAGTGTAATGCTAGTTAATAGTGAAGCAGTTTGCTGTCACGACTCATTATAAACAGCATTAAGGGCACTATGGGCCATTACTGACAATCAGACACTCCTCTGAGCTGCGGGCCTCACTCTTTCCAGAGAGCTTTCCTATCAGTTCTCAGTTGCACAAAACACGTTCTTCCTCTGGGCGCCGTTCCACATTCCCGCTGGCAGAAGTAGTGCCTATACCAACCATTTGTGTTCCTTCTGCTCCGTGAGGCTTCTTCTTTCAGACAAACACGACTGACTCAGAAAGCCAAGCACATGCAATGCTGGTGCAAAGCTGGACGAGGTGAACCTTGGAAAGGCGACCCAACACGACAGCAGAGGACAGACCACAGCAAAGGTGTGTCAAATAGGTCGTTTCATGACTAACAACTGAAAAAAATCAGTATTCTGTATTAATTATATTAAGATTCAAATGAATGAGGCTCAGTATGGACAGCACGTCTTTGCATCCATTGAGAATTTAAATGAAATGTAGTTAACTGTATCAGGCGAGCGTAAAATACTGTGGCACAGAAGTAAACCGATTAAAGGTCTGTCCCCGATGCCCCTGTTGAGTGTCCGCAAAAGTGCTCCAGAGCGCGAGTGGGACCCCCCGCCAGGGCCACCGATCGCCTCCCTTGCTCCAGTCCGAGGCTTCCTGTTCCCCCAATGCCCTCACCCGCACCCCCCACCCAGCGTGGAACCAGCCCGACACCACCACCGACCCATTACCTCTCCACCGCAGGCACGGCCGCAAGTCAAGTGTGGCTGAAGGCTCAGCAGCCTTTGGGACGGTGACTGAGTGTCATTCGGTAGCCAAACGCCGGAGTGCCTCATGTTACTTAAACCCCGTGGTGTGAACCAGGTTTTCGGCCTCCACAGAGGGGTCCAGGATGGAAGATGGGGATGATGCAGGGCATCATAAACCATCGCATGGGCATCACTGAATCCATTTTCAAATTCACTCTGTCTAATGTCCTTGCACCCAGTCACTGTTAGGTGATCGCCTTAACACTGAAGAGAAAAAACTGTGTGTGCTTCGCATCCAAAGTAACACTTCCCCATAAACAATGAAACAATAAACTTTACTCAAAAGTCCCTTCAAAAGAATCGGCTTTGTTTCAAAACTCAGTCAATATTAGGGTTAAGTTTGATGTATAGTGAAACATATCAGAGTTGGTGACTTTAAGAGTTTGTTTTTTTAGCCAAAGCTAAACATGTCCAGTTGAATCAACACTAGAACAGTGCAGAAAAATCACTGTGCAAGGCTGAACATGAAAGTAATCTAACTGGCATACACCTTGTACTGTGAAGAACCTGCCAATACATGGCCATATTCAGAACCAAGTAGAACCAAATCATGATCAAGGGTCTTGGGAAGGGTTCGTCCTATGGGGAAGTGTATTAGATTGCTCCGCCCAAACGCATTGCCCTCAGGGTAAGGCGTGGCACCTCAGCTGTTTGACCATAAGAGACTAGCAGAGTGCATGCGCTGCGTGAGGGAGAGGGGAACCAGTCCCAGCAACATGCAGGACGACCCAGGACTCCGCCTGAGGCCTCAGCGTGCGACTTACCAGTGACCCTCGCTTGTAACGACTATACCAAGTGCCTGGCGTGTCTTTGGGCCAACGGGCCATTTTACTCTGTAAAAATATGAAAGCGTTTAAAGATGGAGAGAGGAGCTGCGTGGCTTACCAGTTTACCACGTTTGAATTCACTGAACCAGGACCCGGGACTCTCCTTTGCCCAGACATTGGGTTTAGCCTGGTAGGTGAGCAGGATAAAGAGGAAAAACACAAGTTAAAGAAATGTAATGCGATGGGTCTCAGGGAGAGCTCTGCTATGAAGACATTCAACAACTCAGGGACATGCACAAGTCTTATAGTGCAATTGCTATAGTCTTAAAACCACCCTCGGTGTATGTATGTCATTTCAATCAATACAATAGACACATCTCTTATATATCGAAATACGTAAAGTTTTTTGTTTTTATATAAAAACCACTGGTTTATCGTCTTCTTAATAAAATAACACAATACCCTACGTGGAAGATTGATGTCCCGTATTCTGGTACACACTGGAACATCTGACACAAGTAAGATTCGGCAACATCCGAAGGCCGCTTTCAGCATAGAGAAGGCCGTTTCTCAGGATAATTTAATATACAGATATGCTTTGGTGTTTCCTACCGGTCTGACACATTGTGAGCTATGCCAGAAAGAAAACATCAAAAACAAATATCCTGCCACAACATGCTCCATTAAGAATAGAGCTGTGATTGTTCTGCGTTTTAATGAGTCCCGCTCATATATAATTAACTACTGTGCTTTTTCCAGACGATATGAATGTCAGGGTCCGTTAATTGAATAAATAAATAAATAAAATAAACATGCATTTGTAAATGCCATTCATTGGCAAAATCTGAGCAAAATGAATTAATAATAAGCGTAAACTGTGATTCTTCCTAGGTACAGCGAGTCTCTTAATGGTAGACCTTCAGTACATGGAAAAGAGGAAAAACAACATCCCAATCCCCAAGTCTGCATGCAGGGCAGTGGAAGAACGATATTCACTGTATCTTAAAAATTGGTCTAAATCGCTCGCAGTAGACACACAGACACTTTACAATTTACAATTTACAATTTACATTAACACTGCTTAAACATAACTCATGTTAGTTATATTTCTGATTTGTTAAATATTGTTTTGGAAAAACAGTAGGGCAATATATCTAATCATTCCTAGAACCAATTAAGATTTTCCTCTGTGAAGTCAAAGCACAATATATTAGCATCTGGCAGCTGACGTTGGAAGGGATGTGGTGGTCACTTACTCCTTCCGACTTCTTGTCCGGGAAGATACAGCTTTCCCCTCCTGCTGTGAAGTTACAGTACACCTTGAAGGAATCTCGGGAGCATCCCTGGTTGGGGTCGATCCAGTATTCACCTGAAAAGACAACAAATGACGCCACAGCAATCAGCCTCCATTTCACAATACTATGGAGATTTTTTTTTTTGGGGGGCGGGGGGGGGGCAAACCGAAAAGAAGCAAGTATAGGGT
>JAOVYW010000036.1:4283941-4296758 GCA_025775045.1 Hiodon tergisus | reverse complement strand
GGGCACAGGAACTGCCAAAACTCGCTGCCTTCTTCAAGGCAAAAAAAAAAGCCTTTTCAACATCTAAAATGATTTGGCTGAGAAATATATAGTGAGACAAATGCTTGATACACTTCCGGAACGTTCCTTAGCATTGTCATGTAGCGGGGCTATTCAGCTCTGCAGTGAGTAAAAATAAACAAAAACAGAGTCAACGATTTACTATTCTGTTTGATAGCTCCTGCTTGCTCTAGGACGTCCAGGTTTAAAAGCATTCCAAATTGAATTCTGACTTTAAAACCAAAATCAATTAAATTATTGCTTTGTGTGTAATGCCTTTATGTCTGTCTTAGGTCTGTCCCGCTCCCGTCTGCAGCTTGTGCAGAACGCGGCTGCGAGGCTTACATCCAGAACAACAAGACGGGCACATAACAGCCCGATCCTTCAATCCTCACGCTAGTTTCCTGTCAGTTTTAGAATTGATTTTTGAGATTTTTCTGATCACATTTAAAGCATTCCGGGGTCTAGTCCCAGATTAAATTACTGAACTTTTTACTCCCTATGAGCCGGTATGTAGCCTAAGATCTTCAGGCGGGGCCTTCTTGGTCATTCTAAAGTCTAGATTGAGCAGCAAGAGAGATCGGGCCTTTGCCATCAAGGCCCCTTAAATCTATAAACGGCCTACCTGAGGTAATTAAGCTTGCAGAATCAAGTGTCTTCTTTTAAGTCAGCTTTAAAAATGATTCCTCGCGTCTGTTTCCTTTGTATGTTTTTGATATCATGTGCGTTCTGTGTATTGTGTTTTAACTGTATGTAATATAAAGCACTACGTAACTCAGTTATTATTATTTGTCTGTGTTGTAAATCTGGTCAATGTTTTTCTATTTGCAGATTTAAATTTTTTGTCTTTCATTCCTGTTTGCTTAAGGTTAGCATTAAACAACTTTCCCAAGTAACTTTTGTGGTTATTATGATGATCAGATTGGAATTGCTGCTGACTAACTATGGTATCGACTCTGGTATTTTTAGCCTTGGCGGCTGGTTTGGAATCTGAATCTGCTGTGCCATGCAGTACATGGAGTGTGTCTCCCCGTGCTGTCCAGGAAATTAATCTTAACAGGCACTGAGGTCTTATGGATGACTCACCTGGGGTCCAACAACACCGGGAGGTCCAGGAGGTCCAGTCTTCCCTTGGAAACCCTGGGGGGCGGGAGAGAGAGTGAGTCTGTCACCGTTTACCTTATCAATCCCCGGTCCTCAAAGACTTGTCAGCTAGGCTATGTGAATACAGGACACGTGGGTGCCTGGAGCAGTCCCCTTTCAAATGATCTTGCTCGCCCTTAGGGCGCTAGCTCTAGTTAAAGTTCCCTCAGTACTATCGCTTCCTCCAATTCACCCCTAGCTCTTTCCCCCGTCTTGACCTCATTCCTACTGACTAACAGAGTAACGGGACACAAAATTGAACTGACTAATATAGTTAGGGCAGAAAATGCACCACTCACAGTTTCACCTCTCTGTCCAGGATGTCCAGGCAGACCGTCCTTTCCAGCTGGCCCCTATTAGAGCATAAAACAGGATTAAGCCCCTCCCACATTAATATGACAAGCGAGATTTGGTGGAGATCTCTCTTTTTACAGCACGTTGCCCTCTGCAGCAGAGGACCGACAATGATGGATAGCGCTATCCATCAAGAAGCTCAAGTCAATGAGGCAAGCACGCCTTTACTACGACATCTGTTCTTTTTACATAATTATCTGATGTTCTCAGTTTTAACACTTACTGGAGGGCCTTTTGGTCCTGGGAATCCAGTTGGCCCCTGAGGCCCTGGTAGGCCCTGTAACACAAGCAAAATCATCATTGGCCTGGGTTATGCTCCACCAGCAGGTTGAGTAACCCCAAAGTCTTTGACGGCTAAGATGTAATCTCTGTTAGCAGGTGGTTACCCCTTTAACTGAACCGCCAGTAATTGTAATCAAATCAACATATACATGACAACAGCTATTTACCCTTTCACCTGGCGGACCGGGAGGGCCATCACTTCCTGAGTTACCCTGTGGAGGTGGGGGGAAGAGAGAGGGCGAACAGTCAATTGTGTTTATTAAGAGAAGAACCAGGTGCAGCAGGTAACTAGAAAAAGTCCCTACCAAAGGAGCTACAAAGCAGCGACGCACTCACCTTAGGTCCCGGCTTTCCGGTCGGCCCTCTGGGTCCCCTTTCCCCGCGAGGGCCCTGAGAAACAGGGAAAGGAGACGTTAGGGAGAATAGAATGGTCCCCAACGCTAGAGGACAAAACCCATCTTTCTCACAGCTAAGACGCTACATGGCTTCTCAGGAGGAAACTTACTGTTGGTCCCCTCTGGCCTCTCGGACCCTGCTTCCCGGCTATTCCCTGGGGAGGAAGAAAAGAAAGAGGAGGGGTGAGAGAATGCACTCCTGCCACATCTCCAATCTCTGAGAGGAGACACAGGGAAACCAACTGCGTAGACACCATCAAATATGGGCCGCAGTGCAGGTTGGGACTGTGCTCGTCTAATATCCTCCTCCTCTCCCTGTTTAGAAAGGCTGAATTAATCCCACTATCACTATCAAGGACAAAATATTTCTTCGCAAAAAAACAATTTAACCCAAAAGGGGGAGACGTTTTGTGAATCCGGAAAGTCTTTTCTCTCACTTAAGACAACTACCTATGGGTAAAACCGCCTTTCCATTACACACTGTTGACAGTGTGATACCTGATAAAAAATGCGACATAATCACCCCGGTGGTGTTTGACAAGCCAACAAATCAGAAACATTCTGAGCAGCATTCTTTCCTCACATACATCAGAGCGCGGTTAGAGTGAGAACTTTATTGCTCAAATCAGACAGAAGACTACATTCCAGTAAATTTATATGTTTGTCATATCTAATAATGCCCCATCCATTTACACTGAGGCTGCTTCTCATGATGCAAATATCTTTCTTTAACTTTTCCTTTCTGATGCAACGTTGGAGCTTTGGGTCTAGAGGATGCGTCGGACCATTTTTACGTACTCTGGTTCCTTTATCTCCGTTAGCTCCCTGAAAGCCTTGAATTCCTGGAGACCCCTGGGATGGAGAAGAAAAGGCGAGAGAGAAAGATTTTAAAAAGAGAGATTTAATTCTAAGCTCATCAAATTCAGAGCATAAGAAAGGGGGTAGCGAGGTGCATTGCACTAAGGCAGGTGGTCTGCACCAAACCGCATGCTAAATTGAGTAGGCTTTGATCAGGCCATTTCAAACATCTTCGAGCCAGCATCAAACGCCGAGGCTGACGAAGGACCAGCCGCCAGAACAGCCAGGGTGCTGCCGTCATGTTTAATCAAAAGCGCCAGGGCAGAATGTGCACTCACTGTGACTGCACTTACCTTTGGGCCTTGTCTTCCTGGGTAACCCGGCAACCCCGGAACACCCAGCTTTCCCTGGAAAGCAAAAAAGAAGTACATTCCACAAGTTAGACTTCGTCGCTCTTTTGGTTGTGGCTTTTGGGTCATTCAAGGCACTTTCGAATATTTAAAAAAAAATGTTTTTAAATGTTACTACTGCACTGGGGTATGGTAATTCTGTTTGATGTATCGTCAACAAAGCCTCATATTTTTTTTACCAATTATGCTTCAACAAAGCAAAGGGAAGAAAGACCTTCTTTAGCATTCAATGAAATTGATCTAGCCATTTCCTTTTCACTCTATTTAGGTCATAAGAGATTCAAAACAAATGTGTTTACAGGCCAACTGAAGTCTTATTCAGGTTAATTTACGTGGGAATTCAAACAAGTCAGCTTTTCTCTCCTGCGGATACAATCAGTTGTTTTCTCCTTTCCAAGTGCCCCAGTTATGCCAATCCCTGGGAGGAATGCAAAACTTCCCGACATGTAACAAAAGGAGCCAAACAACACCAAAGTGACAAATTCAACTATTTTTATCGTTGTAATTAGAATTGCAAAGTTCCGCAATCCTCCACGCGGAGCAGGAGTAAGAAAATTCCCCAACCTTTTCTCCGGTTGGGCCAAGCGGGCCGGCATCCCCGGGAAGCCCGAACCGACCTTTCGGACCCTCAGGACCGTCCTCACCCCTCGGCCCAGCAGGTCCAAGCTCACCCTGTCGAAAGACATACCCGAGGGGTCATAGTGGTGTCGGCGCTGTTGCCTTCTCAGTTCCCCTCTCTCTTGACTTCAAATCCGTTCCCCTGGCCCAAATCTTTATCCTGCCGGACACTCAACATAAATAGCCCTCTTAATCCAATTTGAAATATACCACACATTTAAATACACCCGGGACGTTCCCATATTGGGCAGTATTTACAGCGCTCTGCTCAGTTGCAGAATGAAATTTGACGAAGCAATTTCTGGAGCTGTCGGACAGCACAGCGTGAGGTAGGGCCTGGTTTATTGTCCCTGTCGTAAAAAGCTTTCATTCTCCTCTTATTTTATAAGCCAGTGTTGCTATCACTCCTGCAAATCTGGAATAGACTGGCTCTGGCACTCGGGAGTATTGTCACTGTGGTCAAAGTTAATCCGTCCTCATCACAAATTAAACCTGTCACTCAAAATGTCACCAGAAAAACCTGACTTTTTAGAACACTTTAATTTTGAAGGAGTTTCAGGGGTTTTCGATACATACTGTGGTTTTTCACAGTCATTACTGATTAGGGAGTATCAAGCTATGAAGAGATGCTGTCCTACAGACGGATTACGAGGACATTCTGGACGGCCCGCCTGACTTTACTGTTGATTAAATTCCTAACGAGATCCGGTAACAGATTTTTTTCCTTTTTGAGTAGACTTTTTCTTTGATGAATTACAAGCACTGTGATCTTCCTCTGCGTGGGTTTGACTTTGGAGGAGAGACTCGTCAGCAGTAATTGGATGGGAATGGAGCAACCCCGGACGCACAGTGAGGTTTGAGAGTACAGGCGGAGCAGGGGGAGGGGGAGACAACACGGGAATCGACAACTGATCGACTGACGGCAGGATTACCTCCGATGGACTCTCTGCCTATCAGAGAGATCAGGAGACCATGAGTCCAGAACAACTAAAGTTATATATTCTGACCCTGGGCTTTGACAGAGATTTATATAATTACTGAAGTAAAAAAGGAGTGAATCCCATCCTCTTTACAACCATGTTCCAATAGCGAAAAGAGAAACATATATTTGTCATATAATTACTAAAGGAGGTATTTTGGTCATCCTGTGATGCTACAAAATGTGTGCATGCATGTGCGTGTGTGTTTGTGTGCGCGTGTGTGCGTGCACATTTGCGTTTGTGTGTGTGTGTGTGTGTGTGTGTGTGTGTGTGTGTGTGCGCGCATATGTGTATGTGCGTGTGTGTGTGTGTGTGTGCGTACACATTTGCGTTTGTGTGTGTGTGCGTGTGTGTGTGCGTGTATGTGTGTGTGTATGTGCGTGTGTGTGTGCGTGTGTGTGTGTGTGTGTGTGTGTGTGTGGAAAAGACATTGTATACTGATCGGTTTACCCGGTCGCCCTTGATGCCCATATCGCCTTTGAATCCAGGGAACCCATCTTCTCCCTGTGAGAGAAAACAGACAGAAAATGTGAGCCCAGATGATGTGAGCCACGCTTACTAAAAAGCATGCTCACGCTCCATGACAACACAGAGCTATCTAATGACACAGAGCCATCTAATGACAATCAGAACATTGGGCTAATTCATCTTAATTCAACATACAATAAAGGTGTCCAGTTGTCCTCATGTACCAGCATAAACCATTCTATAAATTTAGTCAGGTGATCTTTTAACAGAATTCATTTAATCTAGATTCATATCATTACCAGTTCTTTCTAAAATAGATTGTGTTTTCTGTTATGATATCGAAACACATTATTGGGGAATAATAAACTGTCAGCGTCTATGTAGTGCTATCCTTGAGTAAATTTATAATTAAAAATTATAATTTTTAATGGAGCATGTTGTGTTCTTAAATTAGTGTCTCACCTTTTCACCTTTGGTTCCTTTCAATCCACGGACACCATCAGCTCCCTGAGAAAAACAAACAAACAACATTTTTTATATTTTTTAAATTTAACATCCAGATGTGCCAGATAATGGTTAATTTGCAGTAAGCAAACTGAAAAAGAAGGCGCAACCAGGTTTACTTCGCTGCGCGAATCGAAGGTGTTAAAAGCGCTACATCTCTGCCATCTAGTGGTAGCTGTAGAGCATGAACCATATTCTTGATTTAGCCATAGGGTGCGTTGCGCCAAAAGAAATTGTGAATACGATGATTTAACAGATTTATTATGGAATAAGAACATTACTTACATATCAACAACGCGTTCTAACAATACTATGCTACGTACATTTTTATGAATGCCCCCTTGCTGTGCCTTTCAGATCTTCACATCGTTTTTAGTGCGCTGCAGGGAAGCAATACTGAGCCTAGTATAATGCTAACAATAATTGTAAAAATATATAATTAACGTAATTAAATTAAACGTAAATAAACGACATACGACTAGCAAATATTTAAAACGTATATCTTTCAAAATATTTTCGGTGTTGGAAGCAATTGTAATAAGTGTTTCTAAGCGTGTGTGTGGGGAGAAAACTCTGAAAAAAGAGACAGCTTTGCCAGGGCAGAGGAAAGGGCAAACAAGACAACCTAATACGGAGCTTGGAAGGGGAGAAAAATCAATTTCAGAGAAGTTATTAAGCCACATCACCACTCGACAGTCATAGATGTATGGGCACACTGTCGACCTTGAGCAAGCACTGACAACTCCTGGAGGATGCTGGGTAACTCCAGGAGGAATTTAACACAGGGGAGAAATCGTGGTAGAAATTATAAGTACCCTGTGTAGTAGTCGCCCCCGATAATATGACACGTAGAAGCAGAAATCAGGCTCCGGACAAAAGCCGTCATGCCGCTAATACAGCATTATATTTGGAGTTGAAAGGAAATCAGATGGGCGGAAGAATCAGCTTTTGGTAAATCTAGGTGAGGCTAATTAGCCCTAACATGGGAGTTTGGCCTCCACTACTTTGGCAGGGGATCTCCATCCTTATATACTGCTTCCCAGCATGACCCAAACGTACCTTCACACCCCTGGGTCCGGGATAGCCGATGGGTCCCTGAGGACCGCTGGGCCCCTAAAAACAAAACCAAAACGAGTGGTAAGTTTATGGAAAAAATCAAGAGTAAATCTCTGGACACGAAATGGAGCAAACCGGGTGGAAGCAAAGGACAAAGAGAAAGTTACCAAGTTTCCTTTTTCACCAGATGGTCCCTCTTTTCCAGGATGGCCCTGTGAACAAATCACAACAGAGACATGATCATGAGGCCACACGGTACTCCCCAGGTGTAGGATGAGGGCGGGTGAGACAGGGTGTTGACGTGTTGGGGGCTGCGTAAGGGAAAGGCTGAACGGGGCAATGAAGCGCTGTGGTGGAGATGCGCTCCTCATGCCAAGCGAGCGGGTCAGAGGAGTCGGAGGAGCATGAGGGCACCACAGGACCCTGACTTACTGGGGGCCCGTCCTGTCCTGGCACCCCTGGCAGACCCGGCTTCCCAGTCGGACCCTGTGGAGAGAAGACAGATCGTCGTCACAGACAGGACCAATACCAGGTCGTCAGGAAAAATAGCCATTGGAGGTGGTTGTAAAACTATGACTATGAACAGTTTAAAATCCCTTAACGCTTTGAAGAGGCTTGGTATAAAGGGAAGGCCATCGTGTGAAAACTCTCAGTGGTGTAATGGGGTTTTAGTCTTAAGCCAGAGATGAACATGATCCACATAGAGCACAGTAGTCTACTCCACGCCCCTGAAAATCAGGCTCCACTAGCCATGTCTGTTTTATCAGATACTTCTACAGGATGTTTCTTAGACATCCACACCAAGACCCAATGGTGCTCAAAGGTGTTTATTAGAAGAGGAAAAAGGTACACATTGCTGTAATTTAATGTAAAATACTTCCTGAGTTCATAAATCATATATATATATATTTACTGCCTATTAATCTCTGGGAGTAGAGTGCAAAGTAAGGTTGACGGCAGCTCACTTTATATCCAAATAAACGGGTTTATAATTCACATTTTACATGAGTATTACATAAGTAAATGCTGTCTTATCGTTACCTTGTAATATCTCCACAGACCTCTTAACCACCGAGTTATGTAGCGTGACTTAACAATACTAACAACAGAAGCTATGTTCTCGTTAAGTCTGCTGACTCATCGTCATCGCATTCCCACCCAAAGCTTTGTGAAGGTCATTCTTGTAGGATGAGACGCTCATTTGTTATGTCTATGTGTGTTCAGGAAAGAAAACAAAAGGGCAGACTTTTTTCAAAGTAATAAAAGTCTTTCTTTTGAAGATAATATATCTTAGCAGGTGGTATCGAACATCCATGGGACATAAGCATTAAGTGAGATGCTGGGAATTAACAGCAATCTAGAGATCGATATAATTCATTGTCAAACGGGGGTCACACCCCCTTAGATTTAATCGTCACAAAAATCACAGACTGAGACAATGCAACCACCGTACTGTACCCTCGGGTAAAGAAAAGGAGGACCACTAACTGACTACTGATATTGACAGTCAACAACCAAACCCATACACTGTCTAAAACCTAAATGCGATTGTTGGCAGTGAGTGAATCCGGGCAATCTGCACTTCTGGGAAGCTGCTAAATTGCTGATGACCGGAAGCACAATGCATTCAGGAGGTTAACTGCGCTCATCCAGACTGCACTGCAACAGCTATTTTAATTATACAGCCAAAAAGAGAAATTTAGACGGTGTTATTTGTATAATAATGGATTCACAAATATTAGTTTTGTCCATTGCACTCAAACGTCCATCACAGCCAGTATAGGCCGTTTTATTGCAACAAAAAACATATTTTTATGCACCCTACTTATTGTAAAAGTACACATTCTTCAGACGTCCTTGAAGCTGATAAATGTGTTACATGGTTGGGTTGCTTTTTTGTTTGTGTGGACTTGTCATTGACTTGGAGTCTAGATCAATATCAGAGAAGGAAAAACAAGTGTGACAGAAAGCTGCGTGATCGATGCCTTCTGTGCTGTGTCTCAGCTACAGCCTTGTCTCCAGGCAAAGGACTCGGCGCATTACTCTGCAGCTCCACTGGGGGGTCGGAGGTGGTGGGGGGTGGACTAAACGTACTGTAAGTATCGAAAGCCAAATGCTCTAATGATTATTGGGTGTCACAGTGAAATCTCAAGACTTTGCAGGAAATGTGCTGGTTTACCTTCTCTCCTGGCGCTCCAATGGGTCCCTGAGGCCCTGGAAGACCCTGCAGAGCAAAGGGAACATCCGGACAGAGTCACTCGTGCTCCTTGGTAGCAAAGCATGCTGGGTAACAAGGCAAGAAAGCGAGGAGACGCTCTAGTCCAACAAGTCATTTTGAAATACAGCCTGTCACTGACCTGAGCTCCTGGGTTTCCTTGCTGTCCAGGGGGACCAGGCTCTCCTTGAGGCCCCTAAAGGAATGCAATGATGCAATCACTCGTACTGTAAGCTGATTATCAGACGTTCTTAACCAGAGCGACTTGAATACCTCAATATCTCACATGTTTGTACAACTGGATGTTTCCTAAAGAATTTTGGGTAAAGTGAAAATATCAAGGGTACAACAGCTTGCAAGTCCAGCACTAACCCACCATGCCAAGTGTCTCAGCTGCTCAGGCTTTGTTACAGGAACATTTAACCTGCAGAGCCAAAGTGCTCAAACACATTCACTGTGATGGGAAACACAGGCCCTATTGTTTTCTGTAACTCTTCTTAAATGTTTTCAAAGTGACAAAGCCCATGAAATAATTAATCACTGCACTGTATTTAGCTTTCATTTTGTAGGACGCACCAGTGCTTGTTGGAGTAATAGCATTATCCTCGGATGGATACTTCAGCCCTTGTCACTGTGAGAGTGGGGCTCTCAGCACACAGGCATTCTCACAGTATTCGGGACTTCATAACAAAAAGGCGTAGATCCAGCACAAGCTAATGTTGCTTCAGTGGCCCACCTCCCCGCAGTCGTGGACCGGGGATTGCGAACATGAGGCGCCTTGCTCATGCTAATCGAAAATTGATTGTGAAGTGCGAGCGAGGGAAGGAGGGTTGTGGGCTTGGACCACTACCTTCTTTATGAGCTAAAACCCCAGGGGACACTCCGTTGGTTTTAGAGAGGCTCACATTAGGACCACGTACATTGTGGAATTTAACAAAATAGAAAACCCGAAACTGTGCTTAATGAAAGCTGAAGAGCAGCAAAAAAAATTATCAGGACATCTACAGTCTTTTAGAGTATCTGAGGTTGAATAACTTTGATATCCTACAGTAGAGCTTTGGGAAATGTGTGCATGTGTTTCTATGTGAGTGTGAGCGCCTGCCTGTGTGTAAGTGTGTGTGTGTGTTTGTGTGTGCCTGTGTGTTGCTGATAACTGCGTTAAAAAGCTGTACTCACAATGTTTCCTTTGGGGCCAGGATGGCCATCCATTCCAGTCACACCCTGAGATGAAATAAAACAGAAACAGCTCAGCACATGGAGGGTTTTCTTATAACACTCACATTTCTTTTCAACCACACCTACAGTACAGATTTACAGCACTTACGGGGGAACCGGGAGGTCCAGGAGGTCCTTTTGGTCCAAGCAAACCACGAGGCCCCTATAGAGAAACATCAAGGAGTTACTTTAGCTGGTATCACCATCAGATGTGCAATGTGAGGAGCTAAGACAGGCGTCACTAAAAACCCAGCCGCATTGTTACTGTTACAGATGAAGTAACAATTCTGGTTGTACAAAAGGAGGACTGGAACTCTGCCTAAGACTTTTATCAGCCCTACTTCCTAATCAGAGAGTTTTCCATACTGCTTCAATTAGGGGATTTATAGATGTTCTCCCCCTGCTGGTCAGCCAACCCAATTACAACTACAATGGGCCTACAGTGTAAACCCATCCCATATATCAAGTCTGCCCTCAGATGACCCTTTGTGGAATTGTAGCAGTGCCCCTCAACCCTGCTGACTCAGCAGTCTCTATTCCACTGCTTTTTATATGTCTCCGTGGAACCGCAAAACTAAATATCATGACCAGAGAGCCAGAGATCTGAGATTTTATAAAAATAGAATTGGGTCAGGTAAAATTGCAGCAGAGCATATATTTTTCCCAGGTGGTAAAATTGATACAGTTTACTAAATTATTTCCATAGACCTCATGATTCCTTACTGCCAACCATCATATTTTTTTTTTTACCTTATTGAATTCATACATGAGATATAGGCCAGTTAACATAAGGTCTTCATGGTAGATTTGTTTTTCTTCAAATAGTATTAGTCAATTGCATTTTTTCCTTCATCATCTGTTGCTGTTCAATGTGTGAGACAATAGGTGCATATGATTACATTTCTTTACATTTTCAGAATTTTGTCCACAGCTGGAAGCTGAAAATAAGGCGCTGATATGGCGCTTTTAGAAACATACCACAGACAAACAAAATGTTCCTTCTTTAGTAAATCTGAAAAAGTATTAATCTTACAAATATATCCTCTGATTAATTCACCATTATATTTAGAGTGGTATCTACTCTAGATCTCTAGGTTCATTGCCATTGAGGGATACACCCATGTCTGATCCTTTCAACACCAAATTTGCCTATATTCGCTTCATTCATTAGAGTTTGTGCGGCAAAAACTGTGTAGGGTTCTCTGATCTCTGGCAATATAGCCAATGGACTTGTAACGGCTTAGAATATAAACACATCCTCTTCAGAAATAGACTGTCATCTCTCAGCTGCCCACAGGTGCCCACAAAGTTGCAGTTTGCCATCTCGTCAAATTAGAAAATAATAATTTTTTTTAAACACATTTTTATAGGGTGAACAGAAGGTTTGTTAACAAAGTGAATGGCACAGACAGGCATTGTGATGAAGACTAATAGAGTCCTGTTGTCTCTCGCAGAGGATTTGCAAAGCATGTAGACAATGCAACACTCACAGACTCTCCTGGCAGCCCCCGTGGTCCGACCTCGCCATCGTCTCCCTGGGAAACAGAGAACATAAAATGTCTGTAAACCAGGTTCCAGTGCCACACCCGAGGCGGAGTGTTTCTTGCTCAGACAGACAGCGGGCCCAACACTGAAACCAGACATAGGGGAAGCAGGCACAAAGACACCGCAGTCTGCGGTATGACAGATGAGATGGTGTCATGGAGAGTTCTTCCAAATGTGTGTTTTCAGCTGTCACTCAGTACACCTCCCTAGTGATGCTAATGGTTTCTTTTTTTTATAAACAGAAGCAAACAAACTCTGTCCTTTTCTGGCAGTATAACTAATGAAAAACAACATGAGCCGTTGGGAATGAGGGGATGGTAGAGAATCCGGTGGATGGGGAGAGTGACTACAAAAGAGGGGCAGGGATACAAGGGTTAGCGGCGTGACAAAGCAGTCATCTGAATAACCAGGACCATCAAAAATCCCCAGGGGGGCCATGATGGTGACAGAGGGCATTTTGGAGGGGGGGTGGAGAGAAGAAAAGTGCCCTTACCCTTTCACCATCTTCTCCTGGGGGTCCAGGTGGGCCAGACGGTCCAGACTCGCCCTAAACGTGCAAACACACACGTAGCACACACAGTCAGACAGAGATCGGATAATCGGGGCACACATACACATGCCACAGCAACATCTCACGTCGCCACAAAGACCCATTTGTTAACTAACAAAAAGCAGAAGTCTTTTTTTTTTGCGGGGGGGTAGTCCGGGAAGGGGGGGACTTGGACAAAGACACAGGAATGAAACACTGTCTGGGCCCATTGCTTTTCTTTCCTAATACAGTTCCCACAAAATCAG
>JAOVYW010000036.1:4255038-4271751 GCA_025775045.1 Hiodon tergisus | reverse complement strand
ATTATTAATTTACTTATTGATTTACTTGGTTTACGGCACGAAATAATCACATTATATTCAGTTATAAGCAATCATATATGTTGCTTCATTTTGGAAGATGGTTAAAACAAGGCTTGTGGAATTGTGTATCTGAATCAACGAGTTATCACTGCCTAGAAGAATATATACAATTTATATTAGTTATGACAAAGTAGTGAGAGAAAAAGTAAGTAAATAAAATCGGGTATAAAATTATTCAATATCATCAATACCTTTTAAATGCGGGGCAGTACATCCAAACATGCTAAACAAATGTTGAGTTCTAACAAGTTCTAAGAGTTCAGACCAATTTTCACTTTCAGCGGCTTGACACAGTGCTTACGGCCCCAGGCCAATCCTTACCAATAAAGTAGGTGTTGTACGGCCGATTTTGTTTTTCCCCACGATTCTCGTTCCCCTAGCTAACTTTCCAATCAGTATAAACTATAACGCTCCTCAGTATCGCAAACTGTACGTTTGTAAACAGTACCTACTAATTATGAACGCATGTTTAGTTTTTTGTCTGCTTGGTTATTTCCTGCAAGATGTCTATTGCCATGGAAATGGAGTTCCCACAACTTGGCCCTACCCTGCTGATAAAAACAAAACAAAAAAACCCCCACAATTATGGAGAGGAAAGTAACTATTGTTTGTTATGCAATTATCTTCGATGGTATAAAGGACCTCTTTATAGTTACCTTCACTAGGCTTCCAAACCTAATCTAATAACCTCGATAAATTTATATAATTATACTGACATGACCAAATAGTAACAGCAACGTCTTGTACTTAACCAGCATATTGCCATGGTCAGCATTTTCATAGTTTTAACAATGTCTATGTATGTCATTCCGCATATAGGTCTCTCATCGTCAGAGAGAACATACAAGGGTACAGTTTCACTCAAATACATTCCTGGTATTCTCCATTTCTACCAAATAGTCTTTAAAATTAAAAGGCATTAAAAATGTTTCGTTATGTCAAGAATGTACTAGAATAATATTATTTCTAGTCAGAACCGTCGTCAGGGGAGGGTCAAAGGGTACAGATGACCCCGGCCCAAGGAGGGCCCATGCACAATGTATATGTATTTACATGATAAACAAATGTATTGATATCATTTAAACATATTTCAACTTGTCATCTGATAATCCACCCCCGCTGTTATTGTGAAAACGGTATGGTCAAAACACTTGGCCATTCAGATGTGCAAGACCCGCTAATGTAAAGCGAACACTTCAGCATGACTAGTACGTCAAAAATGCCCTAAAAAAGAAAAGCTGATCAACCACACTTATTCATCATAGACCATGAATATTGACTTGGCTTTTCATCTATACATTCTTTAAAATTGAAAATAGATTGAGGAATGACGACCCCAACCCCTGCGGTGGGTAATGTCACAGAAGGCCTACTATAAAATGCACCGACCTCTATCTCACGCTACACTCAATCAAGGGCATTTTTTCCCTCTCTATTTTGTTTTATGGTAAAAGGAGGAATGTAACTGGCACAGTCTAATTTGAAGAAACATAAATAAATAAAACTGACGACCTTTTGTGCTTTATAATCATATTGAGTATATAAATGCAAAACAGAGCATGGCCGAGATGGGTTTATAACACTGACTTTGGAAATGGTTGTTAGAGACGCCATCTGGGTCGCAACAAGGCTAATGGCCAAGAGCTTATTTGAAATTGCCCGTGTTGGTATTAGAGCTAAAGGTGGGTGGGTGGTGGGGGTGCTGGAGTGGCCGATGAGGGGCCCAATTTGGAAAATGTTGTCCCCCTGTCCATAATTCCTAATGGCGGGCCTGTTTCCAGTGCAAGGTGAAAAATTTCGTCACCTAAGGTATGCGTAGTGAGAACGGTGTCACGCAAATTCACGCACATTATTGTCAAGTACGAGCTGATTTTAAAAAAAATCCGCGCTCTCAGCAGATAGCTCACATGATTGGACATTTATGCACTGGGATGAGGTATGGGAGCAACTCTAGATACAACATCTGCATTCTTTACATTAGCATACATCACTGCAACATTTTCAATATATATCCACAATAAGGGTGCCATATCCTATTAAACATGGGCATTAAAAATACGTCAATATTATGTACAGTGGATTACCGGAGAATGCTCACCATAATTAAGAAAAACAAACTGCCCAACAGATCAGGAAAACAGACGTAGGCATGGCTGTATCAGACTACCAACCCCAGAAATCCTCACCAACAGAAGTACACTGCACATTGCAAACCACAACTCAAAAGCAATAGCAGGTTAGTTTGCAAAACAGTACCAAAGAAAGGCTGTATAGTTCTAGGAAAAAACTACTGTGGACAGATGAGACAGTTTAACATGTATCATAGATGGCAAAAGAAAAGTGTGGTGAAAAAATGAACTACCCAATATCCAAAGCATGCCACGTCATCTGCAGAAAACGATGGACGAGGTATTGGTCTGGGCCAGCATGGCTGAGTGCAAATGGAACTACCTCACTCATCTTCGATAATGATGCAACTGCTAACGGCAGCAACAGAATTCATTCTGAAGCATACATTAACATCTGCTTTTGATTTCAAATTTAAAAATTTGGAGTATATAGAGTTGAAAGTAATAAAAATGCTTCACTTTCTCAGTACTTATGAAGGGCAGCGTAAGCATGGTGGTTTGACATTAGATTTGCAGGTCGGCGTTTATCAAATTAACGCGTAAGCATATATTTTGGAAGTAAAAAAATTCTAGAATTACTCAGGCGAGACTGATGCTGCAAGTTAAAAAATAAAATAATGTATTGAATGTTTAAGATACTTAAGAACTCCATGCTCCATGAAAAATAGTCATAGTAGAGGATAACCTGTAACCATTGGCCTTAAAACAAACCAAAAAAACTAGACTGAAAAACATTTTTATACATGTTAACTTGGTATTTTTTTATTTTACGATCTCAAGAACAAACATCATAGAAAACCAATACACTAAGTATCTCATCTAACTGAAAAATGTGTGTAATTACACAAGTGACCGCTGACTAGCTTGTTTCTGTAGAACATGGAAATTCAATCTGAGTAAACTTGCTCAACCAACCTTGAAAGTGAAGTGAGGGACAACCCACATCTTGCTCACCTTTTGACAGGAAAATAAAAATAAATAACTGAAAAATAAGATGTTTGAATCTCTTCCCAAATGCCATCTTTTGAACCCCGTTGTTTAACAGAAGCAGACCATGCACACGACCTCCCGGTCCAATAACACGTTCACACCTTACAAGGCTTTCTGTCCTTGTGACTGAGGCATTGGGAAAGCGGGAGGGAATACAGTATTCTGCACCCAAAGACCTTGCGCTGACACACAGAGCAGCACCAGAGACTTGCGGGAATGCAGTAGATTAAGAAGGAAGTCCAACACTCGCAGTAAAGAAGCGCTTAAGTGGACTATAAAAACAACCCAAACTGTTCCCAACCATTTATTATATCTCGCCATTCCAACTAACTAAGAATTACTGTTTTTTTTGAAAGGGTATGCATTTCCATTCGAAACACAACCATAAAAACAAATACATTTATATATTTACATTCCCTTAAGTCACACCATAAGCAGCCACAATAATCCTGTACTGAAGAGTGTGTACAAAATGTGCTCTAAACTAGAATGCAGTGTCTAGTTTTGGGGACTTCTACCATTATTGGCACTGGGAGGTATAACATTGAGAGAGAAAAAATGACCAAATAAGCAAAAAACTAAATTATATATATTTAAAAAAAAAAAAAAAAACCACCAATTATCACTCATGAACCAAATGTTCTTTTTTCTTAATACAAATATTTTAATAAGCCACTTTTTGGGGGATATAAATGAAATAACGGACCTGAATGTAGGTATAAAATAACCAAATTATTGAGCTAATAATTACAACAACAAAAAAAAATTAAAAGTGCATCTGAGGAAAAAAAAAAAAGCCAGGAAAAAGAATAAAAGCAAAAGACAGTAGCTGCAGGTGTGATGGTTGAATTACGCTGGCAGAGGTATCCTCTGGGTCCTAGTGTCCTGGGTTACGAGTTCACCACTCCTTCTTCTTCTCATCCATGGACACGCCCCCTGGCCCCAGGGCCACAACTAGCAGCAGCCCCCCAATCACCGACATGGTCTGAAAGAAGTCATACTTGAGGAAGTCGTGCATTGGCTTGTATGTGGGCACCGTCCAGAAGGCATTGAAGTAGACGTTTATGGCGAAGAGCCACAACACCAGGGTGAGGGCTGCTAGTTTGGTCTTGAAGCCCACGGCAACGAGAATGATCAGAGCCGTGCCCACCATGTTTTGCAAGATCTGCAAGCGGAGGAGAGTGAGGTGTACAGGTTAGGGTGGTGCCAGGATCACTATTACCAAAAAAGCAGAGCCACCTTTTTTCCCCCTGCCATCCTTAACTTTTAATTGCATTCCTGTCCCTGAGGCAGACTCCCCACCAAACCTGTTGTTCCTGTGTACATATAGCATCCGAGCAGAAGGAAAACAGGAAGAAGAGGTAGCACTCACCGAGAAGAAGCTGGGGTCAAAGTGCAGCAGGGTCATGAACATGAGCACCAGGAGAACGCGGCCGCCCAGCTGCATGTACTGCTTGGGCGAACTCTCGCCCATGGAGGGCACCCCGGCAAACATGCTCTTCCCCTCCGAACGCGACTCGGCCAGCAGCAGCAGTAGCCCTCCGCCCAGGGCCAGGTTCCTGGGAGGGAAGGGAGGCAAAGGGTTTGGGGTGCATGGGGGTGAAGACAAAGAGAAGAAAGAGGAGGAGGTAGTCAAAGCCACTGATAAAGCATTCTACCCATTTGAAAGACACATGAATAACACAGAAGTTGTTAAAAAAAGATAAATCAAAACATACTATAGCTAGACAATACTGGCTCAATGGACAGTGCTTTACTTGAGTGTGCGAACTTGTAGTAGAACAGCAGCGTGATTTATAGGCCCCATGGTCCTGATGCTCCATAAACCACAAGTAAAACCTTCATGAGTTTCCATAGGACTCACCTCATTAAAAATTTAAGATCCCACAAAATGCTGTAGGCAATAGTCTGAGAAAAGAAGAGACCACCCATGAATTGATACACAAAAATCCATCAGTTGTAATACAAGATTGAAACATCACAGGTTATGCCTCTCACCTGTAGGGCTATTATTCCAAATAACCCAAAGCAAGCATACTGGACAAAATTTCTACTAAGAATAAGGACACAGCCACCTGTTGGAGAAAACAGACAATATCAGTCTTCTAGAATCCCTTAGCTTTCCACGTGTGCATTAAAAAAATACTCTCACCTAACTGTCCTAATAGGTTGAGCAGTACAAAACACGTGGCTAGGAAGTAGCCGCAGTTCCAGGTGGCTTCGATGTAGTCTCGCTGCTCATTCCACTGGAACCACATGCGGATGCCGTCCTCCAGGAAGGTGCTGATGAGACAGAGGCGTGCCAGGTGAGGCAGGTACTGTTTCGTCACCCTCAGGAACTGTGAAGGGGGCAGGGATAAAAGGAAAGAGAAAGAGAGCTTTTAACATGCTAAATGCGTACATAGGTAGCATTAGCTAGAAGACACGCACATGAATATTGTCAGTATCATTCATGCAGGAATTTACCATGTCCCTTGCTTTCTAATGTTTTTAATACAGGAATTTACATTTTTCTGAAAATACCCACACAAGTCGTCCTCTCCCACCAAATTAAATCTTACTAAAAAGGGGGAAACTAGACTAGTTTTCCCCCTTTTTACTAGACCTAAGTACAATGTGTGGCAGCATTATCCTATAATTTTATGTAGCATTGACCAACCACAAAAAATAAACAGCTCACTATCTGTCAAGCTAAATGATCTCTGCAGTGAACTACACCATAACAAAGCATCAAACACATTAGTTAAAGCACATCACGGACAAGATATAGTTTGATGGCCAATGACTTCACCTAACATCACGCTCAATTGCCGAAATAAGAAGAGGAATTAATTACATTAGACCAAAAAATAACAAAACGTCAGTTATTATAACAAATTAACAGCAAAACGATAATAAACCTTTTACAACACATCTGACTGGCTGCCATTTCAGATTTTGATTTCCTCTTCCATGATTTTTAAATTCTCCCCCCAAAAAAGTACTACTTGTTTAACAACAAAAACAAAGAATCTTAGCAGAGATTTTTAATAGCTCATCAACCTCAAATATAGCAGGTAAGGACAACAGTCAAATCCTTTGTCAATGTAAACCTTCAGACTCTTTATGGCCAGTCATGTAGTGCTGTTCTTTGAGTTCTTCCTTCTTAGTGAATTGCAACTCTACTGTAATGCGAGTAGCAAAGTGGCCATGTGTACCAAACCCAGAGTAAATGAATACCTATATGATGGAGACAAGTGTACCATCCTCTTGTTGTTGTCTGTATAACGTCTTTTGTCCCTACATGTGCTTACTGCCGAGGGCACCGTTTTCATTATTACTTGGGCCTCGTTTATCTAAGCTGGACACACCCCCTGACTCACCTCCAAGAAACAAACCTTTGGGATATCCAATGGTTGTCTTTCCTAATCCAGCTAGCATTGGCCAAAAACAATGGAAACTCTTGGCTGGAAGTCTTAAAAAAGCAACTCTGCTCAGTGTTGATCAAGTTAAACAGAAAATGTTGTTCTCAACCTGTTCTTCTGAGAATTATTTGCTTTACAACTCGCTAAGCAAGTAGAAAACCAAAAGTAAACAGATTTCTACAGTAGCGCTTGAAAAACCAATACAACTGGATGTAAAAAAACAAAACAAAAATATTCAATTCTGCATCTATTCTTTGTAGCACTGAAATATCCCCATTAAAAGAGAGAGTCCAATCTGCCCTCAAATCACCATGTTAATCCCATTTACAATTTCACACTACACCAGCTAGTGTAAGATACCGATATTGCGTTTATCCACACGGCACCCTATCCTTTTGCTCTAGTTTCACTGCATTCACAATGATTTTGCAAAAACAGAGACTAGACTTCTAATTCAGTGAACACAGCAATATGCACGAGCACAACAGAGCTGTAAACAGCGACAAAGAGATTGTTCAGCAAGCCATTGTTGTATTGACCATCTTTCCCCCTGTGCCTCTCTTACTGTTGCTTATATCTGCCCTATATTGAGACTAATAGAATAGGAAAATAAATAAACCTTATTTTGCTACATCATCACAATAAAGTTAAGGGTTGATATGGCCAATTCTTACAAGCTTATGATTGGGGTTTACATAAGATTGCTACAATTTTGCAACATTTTTCTTTCAAAGCTATTTTCTTCCAATTGCACTGGGGCCCCTGATGAACCAATATAGCATTCTTTTGGCTGTGCGACGAACCCCAAGGGCTTCCAGACAGGGGGGCATCTAATGAAAAATAAGGATCTTTCTCCTTCTGAACTCCAGGTAAGTGGGAGACATGCTTTCAAGACACTTCTCTACCTAGATACTGTCACCCACCTAGCATAGCAACTGCTGATAAGCCAGATTCTGATGACAAACAGGTTGGGGGCATTAACCAGGTCTACCTTTTCCATAGTCAAACAAACAGGGGTGCAGCTGTTCAATGTTCAACAGGCCTTAAATGAACCGTTTTTTGAGACCATGGGAGAGAAATGGCAATGCACGTCTGACAAACGGAAACCCTTTCTGACTTTCTACCATTGAACTGGACCGACTTGCCCAGCCACTACTGTGATCCTGATAGCTTTCCACGATCTCCGTGGTGTGACATATCAAGCCAAGCTCGATTTAAATGCTGCCTCAACGGTAACATTCAGATCTCTTTAACCCAATGCCTCGCACATCCATGAAGACATTACAAATCTACCAAATGTATCAGAAATGTTTCACTGGTAGTTAGAGGCTTTACTTCACCTGAAATGCTGCAAACGTTTCACCCTCCATCCGTTTTGAGGAAATGGCCTACTGATAACCGACTTCCTCGTTTAACATTTATGACTAGAACAGTTTCCAGTGCCATGTTATAAGCAGCATCGTTCTTGTTTTTTTCAATATTTAAACCTTAATGTGGGCCCAAGAGCAAGGCTACAAACAGAATCTGTAACTGTGCCAAAACAAGGCAGAAATGGCCAAAATAAGAGGGGAGGAAAGACAGAGGAAATAAATTTAAATTTTTAAATTTTTTAACCACTTAAATGACCTTCTGTATGACCTTATCAAAGAATAGCAAGCGTCACAGTTTAGGGCTGTTTCCCCCCAATGGAGTACGTCTGATTTAAAAATAATATCCATCAGCAAAGGAATTTGCCAAAAGGAAAAAAATATATATATATTTAGAAATTGTTACAATTAAAGATGTAAATTGAATGAATGTTTGAAAGCAGGTGACAACTGTATATATTTTGGGTAGAAACAAATACATGCAAGCACATCACTAATTTGTGCATCAAATCAATACTTAAAAGAAATGCTGTTTGAGACTAAGTGTAAGCTAAGTTTTCCACATGCAGCAAACCCATGATTCCAGTTCGGAGGGCAGTGTTCCTTAAGTCTGAACCAGGCAATCATAGACAGACTACCCTCCTCACTATTGCTACAGCTTGAGCTCTGAGCAGTGAGTCAGCTCCAGCTCAATCTTCCCGCTTTAACTCCACCCACAGAAACCGTCCACATCAGCATTGCCAACCCACAGTAGCCAATCAGAGTTCAACAAGTACCGTAAGTTGTACAGGCCCACATGAACGTGAAGCCAATCAGAATTTACATCTAGTGTTTACGTTACAAAGAAAAGTGCAGTACTCGGTAGTTTAAAATGAAAGACAATGGAGATTAGTGTTAGAAATAACTTCTTGCACAAAAAGGAGGCTTTTGAAAGGATTGCTGGCTTTCCCACCAGTGACTAAGAACCCAGATGTGTTTGTACACACACACACTTCCTCATCATTAGGCTTACTTTTTTCCCCCTTTATCTGTTCTTACCTTATTTTCATTATGACTGCAGTTTCCTTTATTAATATAAATGTTGACCATATTAAATCAACAATCAAATTTTGCTTATCACATAATTGAGTCAACCCACTAAAACAGAAAGTAAAGTTTTTGAATAACATCCTTACCGCCGTTTCATTCTACACCCCTGCCCTCCCCCAAAACACCCACACCTTCAGGTCCCAGATGGTCTACCTGTACAGGCATGCGAGAAACCACTGTGAAGCACACACCAACTAATCAAGCACCCCTGCCACAAGCACGCATGGGACTGAATCAAAGTCAATTGTTTTTTAATCATCAACGTTCAGAGTGACATCGGTCCAACTGATTACTATTTGAGTGCTGAGAAAAACGGATCCCAACAGGATCTTTCGAGGTAGGTGTGAAAGGTCTACCTCTCCAACCAATGCAAGTTCTAATCTAGATTTTGATGACAGCAGAATGATTGCCGGAGCACAAGTGAATCATATGCCTGTAGCGGCATTGTGACTTAAATGCCTTCCAATGACAACGGACGAGACCTTGAAGGAGGACAGAATGTAAAAGGATGAAAAACTGCAACTAAAGATTTTCAGTGAAACAGAAGGCCCGGGCAGCAGGCATAACATTTCCAAGCTTCAATGGTACACACATTTAGCACTGTGGTACCTGCCACAGGGATACAAGTAACCCTACCGAAATAACATTTTTGAGGGTTCCTCAGGCAGGAAATTTTAAATTAAAATTATTAAAGACAAGTTAAACATTTACATCTCTCTGCTAAAATACTTGATGTCCCCCTCTTCATTCATACATAAATGCAACATTAAAGAGGAATACGGCATAATTTACTCATAACCTGTAGTCTGTAGGCCCATGTAAAAAAACAATCTGCTCCGCATCTGACGAGGAAATGAGCACTATCTGTGCATAGGCTTGGGGGAAAATGGCAGTATAAAACAGACCAGGAATTCTAGTTACATCCACAAGCTGCTCCAAGCAAGGATCACAACCAATAGCAAGTGTTCCAGTGGAGAGATGATGAACAAATGTAAACCGATCACAAGTGGAATTAAACAAAGACTTAACTCCTGATTAGGGGGCAGCTTTGCCAATGTCTCAATATGCCACCATTTTATTTGTTGTAGCGGAGTCAAAACACATGTCAACGACTTCACCAAATCTCTAATAGATTTAGAAATAGATAAATGAATGCTCTGGAACAAATTTTAAATATCACAGGTTAAACAAATTCACATAACGAATACATGTTACCTTAAGTGTATAAATACACTGAACCTATTTTTGCTCTTCTGTGTAATTACTAATTTCCACAACATGGGCAATTAAATATGAATTAAAGGAATTCTCTGCATCACCTTATTTAACAGCAGTATTTATTATTTCGCCCAAAATAAATAGATGTATTAAAACAGAGAATGGCTCTTAACCAGGCCATAGTACATAGGTAGCCGTTTCTAAATTACTTTAAAAAATTTTTTACAATAATTTATCTTCGAGGATGTATCAACTAGCTACTACTCGCTGACGCAACAGGTAGACAAACGGAACTAAATTATGTATTACTTTAATTACACACAAAACAAGCCGACTAACGCTAGAAATTATATCACACTAGAACTTTATTCAATACTGTCAAGACAACTTGATAAAAAAGGGATTAACATAATCCTGTGGACCAACTACGTTACAATGACCTGATGGCTAATAGCTAACTATATAACGGGCCACTTGGCTATTCGATTTTCGACGCTCCAACAAGTGACATACAAATGCCAACGGTAACAAATAAAACGACATGTATTTTATGTTTTCATCAACACTTTAGTAGTTATTTTTGCAAATGCTTTATGCGTGTCGTAATGAAGCTGAGTAACATACAGTGTTTCATCGTGGCCCAGTCGCAACTCGCAAACTTAGTACATCACGTTTAACTAGTGGCAACCATATCCTTTCAATCGCGCTTTCTCAGTCATATAGTGTCGCTAGGGCCTGTACAATTACCTGGTCCGCCACGTCCTCTGCAGTACTCATCAGATCATTTTGACCCATGTCTCGTTATAAGGAGTTAGGTGCTGTGGCGTTACTGGTACCCGTTCTGCGCTGCGTCTCCTATTCTCAGTCGACTATAATTCCTCTTCTGCCGCAGGTCTTCTCAATCAATGTTGTCCCTCAAACACCGTTTTTCGATGCATGGAAAGGCGACCTCCACCCCACAATGCTTCGCGCAGTGCTGACTAGCTCCCTCTGTAGGCTCCGGAGGCTGTGGCATGCCACGTATGCTGATCTGTAATGAGGCCGTCGTGTTGTTGGGGGCAGATTAAAGGTACCAGTATATTTCGGCCACTCCCCTTTAACTTTTAACTGCATTTGCCTGCCATTCATATTCCCCCAGCAACATGTCCGTTTGATTGTTAGTAGACACAATCTGGAATCGAGCATGAATTGGTGGCAAGTTCACGCATTTCACGATGAAAAGAAAACAATTACCGAGACTAATCAATGCAATGCCAATGGTTGGGAAGATACGTAGACGTGTCTGGCAAATAGTGCACATTATTAATGTTTGTATAATGCATGTATAACACAACACATTTAAAAGCATTTCGATGGTTTCAGGATAAAACGGTCGATTATGTTCGGGTGAAGCCATTGCGTTGTGTAGAAGTAGATATTGCTTAGACATTTGACAGGATGCTGAAGCTCAGGTGGTACTAAAACAGTTATATTTGAAAAAGAAACATTTAGACAAGGTGCATAATCACAGAAAAGATAGGTCTTCATTTACACAAAACGTAATGCTGGCAGTTTAGTATAACCCAAATATATTCCTACTTAAATAGACATATAATTTGACTTCCTCATTCGTATTGTATTAGACCATCTGGAAAGTTTGTCTGTCAAAATGTCCTTAAGAAACCATCATAAGTGGACTATAATTTTACATCTGCTTTGCAATTTCAACTCTAAATCGTTAAGTGGGACCTCCATTGAACCACTGATAATGTATACCTAGTACGTCTCTAACAATAAGCAATTCTTTCGATATGCAGTATTGTCACTAACACTGATTTCAGCAAAAGAAATCCAGAAAGGACTACTGAATTAATTGGATTAAGGGGTATATTTTGGGTGGGAAAGTAAAACAAAACAAAGTAATACAGCTAATATAGAAAGCCAAAACGAGATATAAATCACCAAATATTTTAATATCTAAATTAAAATACAGCAAAAAACAAAAACCTAAAAAAAGTTACAGTTGCCAAAAACAAAAACACATTTTTGCCATTTCAGTTTTACAGTTATTTGCAGAAAAATAAACATTCTAAGAATAAAATGTACAGGTAATTTTGTATTTTTTAAAATTCAAATTCAAATGAAATTTTCAGTGCCTCCCATAGTGTAATTCCAGTAATTCTGCAAACAGATCCGCTCCTGCTACATCAAAATAGTAACTACCAGGTGTCCTAACAAACACAACATAATTTCTCCCCATGGAAAGTGATATGCAGGGTAGGGTATGTTCCACAGCAGGAAATACAGGAGTATTTCCACTTTCCATATTATCAGATGGGGCATGGTTACATCTCTAGTCTTTTTCCTGTATTAACCAGATTACATTGTGGTTCTTTTACTCCCCTTTTTCAACTGGGCTCCAAATAATCATATAAGTTATCATTATAATTCCAGAAAACTTTCTTTATATTCATTGTGAGGGACACATTCTTCAGGTTAAAATAACATTTACAGTTTCTGGAGCAGACATCCTTGCCATATCGTTTTTTCTTGTTTAGGTTCAGCGATTATCTGCTATATATAACGAAACACATTCCATGGTTACTCATTCATCAGAATTTCTAACTGAAAAATTAAGTAAGGGCACCACAGCTGTTTGGAATACATTACCCAGAACAGGTATCCAGTGTTCTACTCCTAAAATACATCTACTACAAAAATCCAACATACTCAACAATCTAGAATTTCCCAACTGCGAATACAACAGGCCTCACAGGAGCCACGTGCAGCAAAGAATCAGAGTTGCAGAGTAAATTAAGACTGGGAAGGGAATAGCTGCCCTAGCCACCATCCACCACCACAAGAGTGCTGTGGATATCCAGCCCCTAAAACACTTTGTGAACGGCTGTTAAAAGATGTGTCTTGACAATATAACTACGATAAAATACCACCACCCTGGATGTGGTATCGGTGCCATTGGGCAAGGTCAGTGACAATCTAGGCGGGCGTAGGTTGCAGAGACCTCCCTTGTCCTGTGATAAACAAAAACATGGAGTTTCACTAAGAGATGGGCTCTTGAACGGTGCCATCCTTACATTTGTGTAATAAGATTCACAACTGTCACTAATTTCAAGACAAAGGAACAATCACCAAATAGATGGGGTGTTATTTTGTTTTTTTTCAGTTTTTTCTTTGTTTTTTTTACACACATAACATTTCAACATTGCAGAATTGTCACCAGATGAAACGTTGACCATCCTGGCCGAGTGCAGCTACATTCTGAAGCTCATTAAAGGCATGTGACAAACCTTGAGTGCCGTATCAGCACTTTGGATATGCAACCCAGCTACTCGCTAAAAATCAATTACACACAACGGAAATGAGGTGCAACAGTCTCAGATACAGACCCCTGCTTCACATTGCCCCTGTCGATTCTTTTCCACAATTCAAATTTAATTCACACTACTCAATCCACACTCAAGTCTTCCTCCTTCAATGGTACTTTAACCCCATCAGAAATCCAATAAACTAAGACGGGAGGACTTGGGGGGCTGTTTTAATGAAAGCCTACACAGAAGACCCGTTTCCCACTTTTCGTAAATCAGCGAGTCCATAGTCGACCATATCCTGTCAACCCATCAAAAAAATGCCCTCCACTATGTTAGTGGAATAATGTGCTCGTGTTCACAGTACGTCAGTCAGGAACAGGTTGCCTACAGTAGTTCTGCCCCTTACCCCCCCGCCACCCCCCAAGACGCAGCGTCCCGCTCCGCCTCTCTCAGCGTCTCCGTGTGGTGCTCCTTGCAGATCGTCTCCTGTAAGCCGCCTGCTTACGAGCAGCCGCTGGTTTCCCGTCCTCCAGGGCCTCCGCATCCCCAGCTTCTTCCTCCTGCTCCGGTTGGGCCCAGTTTTCCTCCTCGCCCTGCTGTCCTTCAGCAACCTGTTGTGGGTGCACCACCTGTGGCATGAGAGGGCAGGGGGTTTCGGGGCTGCCCACGCCGTCGTCCAGCTGTGGGCCAGCGTCTTCCAGAGTCTCGGCTCCAGCTGTGCCTACGTCCTCTCGGGAGCCCTGCAGCAGCCCTTGGCAAGCGACCTCCAGCGTGCTTTCCTCCTCCTCCTCCTCCTCCTCCTCTGCCTCCGCCTCCCCGGTGACTCCATCTTCGCCAAGGCCTTGATGGCCATCCATGTCGCTGCAGGGGCCTTTCTCCCCAGTGTCTTCCACAGCACTGTCTGCCTGGTTTCTTAAGGCTCTGTATTTCTGATTCGGAAAAAAAGTACTGAAATATATAAGAAACTAGATGCAGGGTGTTTTCAGGAGCTCTTCCTGCGAGCCCTGTTAAGTTTAGTCTTCTACAATTAGCAAGTGCTCTTAGTATGAAGTCAGAAATTCAGTTCAAACATAAATGTGCATTACCACTGAAATTAATACATGCATATTATGCTGCTTTCCATCCACATATCCCTAAAGCTTTACAGCATAGCGGAAATTCACCCCAGTCAATTCCGTGGCGAGACATTTACTTTACAGCAATTTTGCACCACAAAGCTGAGAATCACTGCATCACATAACCTTTTCCGAAACCAGTTCCTCCTTCCTACCTGCAGGTTCTGGAAGTGCATGAGAGACCTGCAATGAGATAGCCGTGCTGTGGACTCGAAGTGGTAGAACTTGTGGCAAAGTCTGCAAAGGAACCCAGCCACGGGAACCACAAAGCTGGAGCCTGAGAGAAAAGGCAGAACTGGAGTTAAGACATATGACATAAGTCAATTCAGATGTAAAAGCTAAGAGCTGAACACTTGTAATGGACCACAGCCTCAATAGCATTGACTGCCAGGACCGTGCATTCTTCTTTTCTGATTTCAGTCCACAGGACATATTTTTTGTGAAAGCTATGTTACATGGACCTTACGTGTCTGACATATAAATGACTTGCACATGTAGTATATTTCCCCTCTGTATAAAACCGGTTTGCGTTGCCCCGTATGGATCAGGTGTGAGGATGCTTACCGTATTGTGTGTCTGAATCATATTCCTCATTGTCCCCCATGTCTTCCAGTGCAACCTCCTTGTGGGCAGAGTCCCCAGCCTGGCAGGAAAAATTGGCAGAGCCAGGAATTCTGAGAATAACACCTTATAAATGTAATCACCACCTCAAAGACTTTAAAGAGTAGCTTTTCCAATGACGTGTGAGAAAATATCGTGGGATGCCTACCTGGTCCTCTTCCATCCCATCCTCCTCGTCCTCGTTGGGCTCCTCCTCATAGTCCTCCTCCCCCTCAAAGCAGCCCACCGCGTCAACGGTAATCAACTCCTCCAAAATTTCTGTCCCACCCTCCTCCCGGAGCTATGAGTTCACACACAGGTAAGTAAGGGCCACTCACATGTGGTTGGGATTTAAGCGAACAGAAACCCAACAGAAGAAATGTGTTCATTACAAAGACAAGGAATGAGGCTAGGCTGAGCATAACACATGGTGCATTAAAAGAGACTACAATGCTCTGGCGCACGCACGCACGCACACAGACACAGACCTCCTCCACCCTCTGCTTGTGCTCCGGTGACTTCATGTGCTCCACAAACTTCCGGGGAGTTCTGAAATGCCGCTTGCAGACGGTGCAGAAGGGCCGAGAGGAGTGCTTTGAGAGCTGGATGAGCGGAGGGAGGTCAAAAGGTTAAATATTTTATTGCTGACAAAACATTTGTCTTAGAGGAAGTTTCT
Source organism: Hiodon tergisus (assembly GCA_025775045.1). Taxonomy (NCBI): domain Eukaryota; kingdom Metazoa; phylum Chordata; class Actinopteri; order Hiodontiformes; family Hiodontidae; genus Hiodon; species Hiodon tergisus. The sequence continues at coordinate 4,255,795 of JAOVYW010000036.1, read as the reverse complement.
ACCCTCTAATCCATAGCCACAGTTACCCCTGCGCTTCATCCTCTCCCACCTCCTCTTAACCCCTCACCTTGTGCTCCTTGGTCCGGCGGTGTTCGATGAGGTCCCCAGTAAAGTGGGCCTGGCAGGTGGCACACCAACGCTGCAGACCCGGCCCCTTCTCCCTGCAAAGCAACATGGAACCCGTTGCATGGCTGCCACCGGATAGGCTCTCCTTCGGACTGTTATATTCTACCATGACACTCAAAATCGGTGTACTAATCGACTGCTGAAAACCAATGGTAAGTTTGTATAGTTAATGTGATTTCTGGCTGTAAAAACAGAATCAGATAGGAGAGCAAACGCTTTCGAACCCGTCTTTGCGCACGCCCTGCAGCGACTCCTGCACGCGGGGCAGCAGGGTCACCAGGCAGGCGTTGCTCATGTGCTGGATCTCCATCATTCGCTGCTGGTGTGCCAGGCCGTTCATGTGACTCTGGAAGTTCTGGAGATGGAGAAAGACACACACAGACAATGCTCAGAGCACGCACAGAATTCTGTACTGCATTTCTCTACTTATCCTGCTGGTTCAACCCCCCCCCCAAGTGATCGAAAACTACTGTTACATCCCTATACCCGAGTGTGAATATCTTGTGTTTTGTATTCCCATCTGTTACTCCCCTCTCACTATCATTCTAAATCTAGGTTGGGATTAGTCATTCATCTCTGTCAGTCCTCATTGGAAACCTGTTCCCATCCAATCAGAGTTGTCCAGTTCCTG
>JAOVYW010000036.1:4224081-4249743 GCA_025775045.1 Hiodon tergisus | reverse complement strand
TTGAAAGACTACATTTGTGTAAAAAAGCTAGGGTGCCTAAGACTTTTGCACACTACTGTTTGTGTATCTAGACAGGACCCCCTGCCACATTGTGCTGATCCTCAGGGTCTGAGAGGAAGGTCACCTTTGTTGTCCAGCAGTGAGTGACTCAGTTAGTGGAGGGGCGAAGCCGTGGAAAGGCTCCCTTGTCCCTCATTGCTGCTGCCACTGTTTTCCTGATAGGCTGGAGGAGAGGGCGATTAAGAGCCTGGACCTTGGAGCTTGCTGCTGATTGGTGACACATTGCTGGGAGCAGGGCTACCTGGGCAGCTAGGGCTAAGCTAAGAGAATGAGACATTTCTGGGCTTAGGGTATAGCGTGAGGAGGCCGCTAGGGGTTCATTTATGTTTCTGGCTGAGCAATGACCTAAAAATGCTTTTTTTTCCCCAGGTCAAGCTGGGAGCTTCCAGATCTGCGGGACGGTAAAATCCCAGCAATAAGCGACTCGGATGGTGTGAACTACCCCTGGTATGGCAACACAACAGAGACCTGCACCATCGTGGGCCCCACTAGGAAGGACACCAAGTTCACGGTGAGCATGAATGACAACTTCTACCCAAGCGTGACTTGGGGGGTCCCGGTGAGCAACAGTAATCTCCCGCAGCTAAGCAGCATCTGGCGGGATCAGAGCTTCACCACCTGGCTGGTGGCCTTCAATCAGGGCACTGGCGAGACGCTAGTGCTGCAGACCATCCGCTGGAGGATGCAGCTCCACATCAAGATTGACCCAGACAAGCCCCTGGGCGAGCGGGCTACCCTGTTGGAGCCCATCGTGCAGGAGCAGCCGCAGATCCTGTCCAAGAATGAGCCCATCCCACCCAATGCCATGGTCAAGCCTAACGCCAATGACGCCCAGGTCCTTATGTGGCGGCCAAAGACTGGAGAGCCCATCGTGGTAATCCCTCCCAAATACTGACCCTTCCTCCCATCTTAGCTTTTTTTTAAATTCGAAAGAAATATGGTTTGTGGAAGCTTCCAAGAAGAACATCAAGTAGACTTTAAAAGTGAACTTAAATTTTTTGTTTGTTTTATTATTTTTTTGGTGTGGGGGGGGGGCATTAAAGATTTACATGATTAACACAAAACATGTTTATTCTGGGGTAGGAGTGGGGAGGATTAAATTTAGCCTCTGAATATTATTGGGTTTGAAAGTATTTTTTTCTCAAAAACATTTAAACATAGAGTTAAAGTAATTACCAAAACTATTTTTGCATAAAGGGATATGAAATGCTTACAAAAACAAAAAGGGCAAGACATCAATCAATGCGGCCTTAGATTTACATTGCGTTCCGTTGACATTTTTGCCTTAAACCTTCAGTAACATGATGCAGTATCCCTATCCCAGCTTCTGAATGAGGTTAGCTCAAAGATAACCTAAATTGGACTAGATAGAGGGATAGAAGGCATGGAGAAACAAGCTGTAAAACACGTACTAAACTAAACAACAGCATTTTCAGTGGGTAGTTGACGAGCAGATCGGGACAAACATAAAAGATATGCTGCTTAACGAATCTGAACCTTGAGGTGCAGATCCGTTTTAGCCACCCGTATTTAGAGGGAGATGATGATTGCAGTGCGCTGTCAGAGACATCTGCAGCTGAGCATCAGCCCTCAGCCTCCCTGGAGCGCCTCTGTGGCGATTGGTAAACGCAGCCGCAGCGTTTCTGGGTCCATGCCGTCGTTGGCGCTATGCTCCTCTGCCACTCAGCCTTCTCAGCCTCTGGGGCTCTCTTGAGCCACGGCAGCACCAGCGTGCAGTCAGTAAAATTACAGCGATGCCGTCATACAGAGCTTTTAACAACATAGCAATATAAACGAACACTCGTGTTGTTTATCTCTGTTACCTTAGTATTACTGCTGCTGAGAGCAAGTATATGAAGGGTATCTTTGGGAGGTACTCTGTGCTTGCTTTTTTTATTAATGCATGTTGGACTGAGAGACAAACATGAAGTGTGATTGGTCTTAGTCTGGCCAGTAGGACTGCGTAGAAGGTGTTGAAATTGTGAGTATGGAATCACCAGAAAGATAGATAGCGTTGCCCAAGCCCTAATCTCATTTCCTTCTAAAGGCTGGTGGGAAGCCTTGCAGACAGGCATAGGCACTGGGTGATTTTTTTGGCGCTGAGCTCTGTGGTTTTAAAAGCTTTCTGTCTTCTTAAAATAAAATCAGCAGCAGCCGGAAAAAATGAACCTTTCCTGTGTTTGTGTCGGTCTGGGTGCAGCTGAGTTTCACAGAGGAACTTCCGTATCAGCTGACAGTAGATTAGGTTGTCGAAGAGTAGATGGCCACTCAATATTCTCAATGTTCTGTCTCAGAGCATCAGCATCTCAGACATTAGGACAAAACAGGACTGCATGGGTATCACATTGTGTTAAAGTACAATATTACTGCTGGTTCTGGGCTGTTCTGAAGCAGCACCATATTTAAATGAACTTCTAGAGCTTTGACAGAAAACACAGTCAATTCATATCACACAACTGGACACACAGTGGTTGCACTGTTATTGAATTAGACAGGTGGAGAGATGGAAAGGAACAACGCCATTTTGCACAAACCTTACCTTATGAGTTAGTGGATTGTTCAGCAAGGGGGGCAGAAAGTCACCATGCAATAAACTAGCCCAGCAAGCGACAACCCCACACATTGCTTCCCCTTGCGTAATTCAAATTAGACCCCCATCAATCCCAATTCTATTCGACCTTTGTTGTCCTCGATAGGCTTCAGCACGAAGACCTCTCAGTAGTCTATAATGAGGGTGGATGGGTTGGAGGGATACTGCATCTGACTAATGTGTTTTCATCATGAACTTAGCTGCAATATTTATATATTGAACCATTGTGACTAACTGTGGCTCTGCTGGGTCAGAGAGTAAAATGTTTAAACATCTTATTTCAGAGGTGAAAGGAGCGTTCAGGGAAACATGTTTCTAGTATTTTAAGTTTATTTATTTATATAGAATTTGAAAAAAAATCAACAGTTTTATTTTGGTGCCGTTATATAGGCTATACAGAAAGTTATTCAATTTAACCTATATTTGTATCTTCCATTCTGAGTTCCATGTCCTTTAGTGATTTTTCATTCTCTCAAATATTGTGACTACTTACTGCCTTGAAAACCCTTGAGACTGAGTAACTTGAGAAATGTGTAGACTTTAAAAGTGTTACTTGTGGGAAAAACAAGGTTTAGCATGCAATGCATGTGCAGTTGGAATAAAGACATGTTTGGTCGGCGACGTCAGCTTTTGACATCTGCTCTTGACATCAGCTCGTGACATCAGCTTGTGAAGTCAGCTTTTGACATCAGCTTGTGATGGGGAATGATGACTGGTCATTAATACCTCTTAGAAGTGAAGAAAAGGGGCATGTTATTGGGGCTTCCGTGTGTGCCCTACAAAATATAAATAAAACCAATTCTCTTTTATAAATGTAAACAAGTCACAGAGAATTTGAAAAACTCATGGGATCTCCAGAGGCTGTGGGTTATCTTGAATCTTGCTCTCATCTGTTTTATTAAAGTTAAGGAATCTTATGCATATGCTGCTTGTGGACATCACTTCTTCCCTAGAGGTTTTTACCTGGTTTCCAATTTCATGCCACAGACAAAAAGACATTTTGAACCAAGTCAGTTTAATCGTGATGAAAGGAGCATGTAGCCCCTGCTTTCTGTTCAGACTTCTCTGCTTCTCTGCTGTGGCAAAATGGTCTGGTGGTGGCGGAGACCTCAGGCGACATTCATTCAGCATTGATTTTCCGTGTCACAGTGGAAAGCGGAGATTTGCTCTTGACGTGGGGCCCTGTTACTCACATAAGTTTTTCTACACAGAATCCAGCCTTGCCACCAATGTGGTCTTTACCAGCCAAGCTAAGGGCATGTTAGAACTTAACATGTTTAAGGGAGTCTTCTGTGTGTGTGCAAGTGCATTAGAAGGTTAAGCTTTCTTTAAAACGTCAATATGTAGCAGCTACGGTATGCAATAGCCTGCATAAATGATCTAGTATTAGTCTGAATCAGCCATACAAACCCAAGACTGAGCCCACAATTTCAGCATGGATCAACAAATCAAATATCGATTTGATCTTTCTTTTAAATATTGGAATTTCCATTGGGACAGGTTGTATCTGACAGCTGCTTGTTAATTATATATTCCTGCTGTGGTGTCTGATGTTTTCTTTTTCTGCAGTTCTGTGACGTTTTTTTGTGATGAGATTTTGAAAGTACTCTCTTTACATAAACTACATGTATCTCAATGCCAGCAATGAGTGTTCATCAGTACTATGGCCCTAGAAAGGAGGGTCCTATCTAGGCGTCTAACCAGAATAATGCAAATGAAATTTGGGAAAACTTCAATCCCAAGGCAGCTTCTACTGTTTCAGCATCTATAGCAGGATGACAAAGGGGTAACACATGGAGTTTTATTTTTGGCTTCTAAGTAAGCCTTCAGCTGTATTACAGTGCAGCGTTAACAATTGTACTATTAACAAATCTTGTCATTGATACTTGAAAATGGGACATCACTGGCAAACATTGAAAACTGTGAAAATGCACAATATTCTAATACCAGAAGAAAAAAAAGTTTTATAATAAAAAAATGTGCAAATTATATCTGGATGAGTGGTTACTTTCTGTTCTTGCTAAAACAGGAATTAGATAAAATAACTTTTTGTAATGTGATCTCATTTATACTGATTTTTGGGGAAGGTGTATGTTACATAAATGGTTCATGTGTGAGACACTGTTCACATTTAAATGATTTGATTACCAAGTCCATATTCTAAGTTTTGCTTCCTGTCTTGTGTTCTGTCTCTAAAAAGGGGAAGTCCTGGATATGTGTAGGTCTTAGTCAGCCTCTGAGAATATACAGGGAAAATCCCCAGGGAATATACAGGCCCACTTTCGCTAAGGGCCATTGCTGGGGACTTTCTGGTATATCTGAGATTGCTTCAACCCCTGGACTTCCTAGACTTTCAATCACATTGCAGTCCCTCCTCTCAGCTACTTGGAATGAGACTTCCCCACGTGGTTCTAATGGAAAAATTTCAGAAGAACAGGAGACACATGTATCTGATATCATCTAGATATCATTTTAGACGCGATTTGTCCGTTTCTGTTTCAATCAGGTCTACAACCCCCACGGCTCTTCAACTCTGCCAGGTGACAAACATCCTGCACGGTGTTGGTGTTTCTGGGTCCTTTTTCTTCAAAGACTCCCACATAACAAAGCCACAATCAACGGCATTGCTGCACCACTTCATTAACATAACATCTGCTACCCAGCATGCTCCCTCTTTGACATGATGGATTCCAATGCCGTTGCTCTTCCAGGAAACTGGTGAAGCGGTTGTCTGCGCACGCACACCTGGGCACCTGTGTGTTTTCTTCCTCAAAACAAACGGGTCGCTTCATTCAATTTTGGCTGCAATCGGATTGAAATGTGCGGGACTAGCCTGCATGATTTTTTATCAGTTAACCTTGTCATGTCATGTTGCTCTGAATCACTGTTTGATAAAAACCTGATTTTTTGTTAAAAACAAGACAATTACATTTAAAAGGTCAAATATATCCAGGTAGCATTTTCTGATCAACTGGGGAAAATGTACTGGTTCTGGCCCTGGGGGGTCCTGCTACTACTTAAAGCAAATTAAAGCATTGAATAGACAAGACCCAGGTGACTTGATTGCTTCACTGACTGGTTTCACCAGGGTAGAATTGTGTACCGTTAAATGTTCAGGATGAAAAAAACCTGGATAATGGTAGAAACATGATGCAGTCAGAAGAGAATGAGAGAGAGAGAGAGAGAAAGGGAGAGAGAGAGATAAGGAGAGAGAGAGATAAAGAGAGAGAGCAGTGCGTGGTTATCAATGAGGAGCTGAAGCTCTGTCCCCTGGTGACAATAATAACACAAGCTGCCGGCGCAACAATACTTCAGATGAGATGTCTGAAATACCAGCCGGCATACAGCTACAGGAAAAAAAAAAGGTTTCTATGGAAACAAATACAAACCAGCCAAGACAGAAGTCCTGTGATCATGGCACCTGGGAAACATGGTAGCACCAACCACGAAACGCGTCAACAGTGAGAGACAAGAAGGAATCAGCACTAAAGGGCATCAATTCGTCCATCACGGGCTCCGCACAGATCACGCTTGGCAGCATGATGTGTCCCAGGCTTTTACGTAAGGCACTGTAAAGATTACGGACATGCATGCACAGACAAGTGCATGCCAATTGGAAAGCTATGGGGGATACTGGGGGATTACAATACTTAATCTGTGTGAGATTCATATTAAGGTTTTCAAAAAAGGATTTAAAAAGGGTCAAAAAGGTTCACTTTGCAAAACAGAAAAAAATCTACACACTTGGCTTGAACAGTACTACGATTCAGTTTTTTCACCTCGACAAGATTCTTCTTAGACTTCCATCCAGCCAGTCAGAACAAATGGAAGTGACAAAGACATTTAATATGGTAGGTTTTTTAGGCTTTTTAGGCTAAGTGGAAATGCAGCATGGTTTTTAGCACACTGCATCCACCAATATAGCCTTATCATCCAGTTTTCCGAAAGTGGTCACTGGTCTATGCTGCCTGCTTGCTTGGAAACAAGAACGGATTCTTGGGAAGACCAGACCACTGCAGACCACGGCCAACAAACAGGTCACGATTCTACACGTCAGACAATATTGTCTCTGTAATCTTGTAAACTTTGGTAACATTTCAATAATCCTTTCTAACAAGAATTGTCCCGGGCCCCCTTGTTTTCGTCCTCCAACCGCTTATAATGTATCAATTTACTTAAAGTGGCTTTTTCACATGAGTTGAAGCCATGCCAGATTCTTCTGAGGCAAACTTCTTGGGATGTCATTGATGACAGAACTTATTATGCTACTACCAGTACACAAAATGGGAGCATGTGGGCTGGACCTGTGGCCTCAGTGGTGCTCAAGTTACGCACCAGTCACATGAGGCTTGCTGACTAAATTTACACCAGCAAAATCCCTATTCAGCTAATTCTATTGTTCAGTTATGCAAGGAGGATATTTCTCTGCACTTCTTACTTTGGTTGTCATCAGAAGACTGCAATAAAGGAGACATTAATAATTTCCTTTATACTGAACTTGATATTGTTACTTTATATGCCTTGGGCAATGATACTCTTGACAGCAGTGTTAGCTGACTGTAGTTATCTCTGGAGAAACCCCCAATTAGATTGCAAAACTACATGATAGGATGCATCCGCCTTCACATTATTTGTTTCAAAGACAAACAACATGGTGTGTAAGCATTGGGCAAACCTTATACGAGCAAATATACATTATATATTGTGTTTAAGCTAAAATGTGTCATGTTTTTGGTATTACTAAATATTTTCTTTTTACATTTCACTCACATGGCTGTTCTCTGTAATCCTGTAAATGTTAGTAACATTTCAACATTTTACTTTTTCACATGAGTTGAGGATGGTGGTTGATGTTCCAAACAACCTGTCTGTCCGGACAAGCACGTGTTTCCCTATGATTTCTCCTAGGACTGACTGCAGGCTCAGAAACTCTGTCTCCAGCACTAAGAGATCAATGTGGGGCCTGCTCCACAGTGGCCTCCTTATACCCTGCACACCCACGCATTCCATTGGCCATCCCAACAGGAGCCGTCACCTACCTTCCCGTCACCAGACTTAATGAAGTTAATGAATGCATTAAATGATGTCCATTCAATATACTTAACAGTAGACTTTCATGGTCCTTCACTGTCAAGTTGTCTCTGCAGGAGTGGTTGCTAGGATATGCCGTTTCCTAGTGACGCATCCTTAGTAACTGTGCTGCGGGAGAGAAGACATTCTGGAACACACGGATAATTCTGGGAAGTTCAGTGATCCTCTCTGGAATCCACAGAAAAAGATGTCAGCGAAAAGAGTATATGTCCTGGAACACACAATTGTCTGAAACACACATACACCTGGAGTTGAGTTTTCTTCACTGGTGGGAATATGTCAGTACTGCAAGACGTTCTGCAACAATGTATATACTATATCCTGTTGTTATAAGGATTTTATGTCTCAGAGCAAATTTTCAGAGCTTGTGTAACGCAAAATTTAAGTGACGGACTTCCCATGAATGGTTGCCATGCTTGCATTTACACCTGTTCACATAGCTATCAGAATTGGGTCAGAAATGATCAGTTAGTCTTCAGATTTAAAGTGGCAGTTGCTGGCAGGGTCATTCTTGGTCTCAAACACTGAGTCTTAGGAGTATCCTAGAAGATTTTATTTTTAGGCTGGATGTTTATGGGTAGATATCCAGACTCATCTCTGATCAGAGTGCCTTCTCTCATTGATTTAAAGAGTAGGTCTCAAGGCTTCACCTCCACATCTGAGGTACTAAGTCATGAGAAGCAAGTCTCAAGTCAAGAACCAAGTTACTTTATCCAAGCCAAGTCAAGTCGACAAGTCTTAAATCTGGTGTCAAGTCCTCAAGTCTAAAGAAAATCATTCTATGCCAAACGCAAAGCTCTCTAATCAACAGGAGCACTGATGTTTTCCACAGTTTATTCAATGAGTAATTCAAGTTTTTTCCATGTCAATGTAGTCCTCCTCTGACTACCACACCAAGGTGTAATTAAGAGTAAAAATATGATTTATGCTCCTAAAACCATGTTTCCCTTCAATATTTATTCATAACCTTTTAAAATGTAACCAAAAACGTTATTCAATAGAAATTAAATTTTCACCCAAAGACAGTGGAAATCAGTTTAATTAAAACACTCAGATTAGAGGAACATACATTGTTTTCCGCAGATATAATATATCAGACACCAACATTTTTTACTTCCCTGCTCTCTTTGATCACTCTGAGAATACACTTCCGGTAGCATTCATCAGCTTGTGTGTCATGCTAGAATATCTGTTTCCGCTCCTGCTTTAGCCTCCTAGCAGAAAACGTGTTTCGATAAAATTTATTTGAACTATCTTAAATCTTAATTGTTCCCTATATTCTAACAAGGGCACCATTGCTTGAAAAGGTGCAATGTAGCAGCTAACCATGTGGCCTTGCACTTGTTTATGGACACTGTAGTGGAAACTGGTAGATTCAGGTTAATTGTTTTTTTTTTTTTTGTCATCACTTGACTAGTGAAGGTCAAATATTCTTTGTCTACAATTTCCTGAGTTTCCTGGCTTTACCCGTGATGGTCAAATCCTTTCTACTGTGCAAAATTCTAACAAATTGTTTATCACATGGAAGCAGGGATCTTCCAGAAAGTCCCAGCTTTACATTAATCTCCAGAAATTTGGTTTGGTTGTGGATATGTAGGACTGTGATTAATTTAAAAACACTCCCCTATTCTGTATATTGTTATTTAAATATGTCTGAGCAAAAATAAAATATTCAAAAAACATATTATATCCTTTAAATTGTGTTTGGATTACAGTAAACATGGGTATGAATTAATGAGGATGACACTGTATCTGTTCAAGATACCGCTAAACAGACACTGAAAAACATTTCCTTCTTTAAACAGTCTATGCTTTCAAGACAGCCTGAAAGATGAAAAAGGTATCGTTATATTATCAAATTATCTTATCCATTGTTATCATTACTGATTTGTCATTAAGCTGATGCCTTCATCCTCGGCTACTTACAACTTCAAAACAGAGACAGCATAGCACATCAGTTAAGCACAACCAAGTTTTCAATTCAGCTACATATTAATAGGTATTCCTCACATTAAATCCAGAAACCATAGAGGCAGTTTTATTGCATATATAAAAACTTCTGCAGCCTATTTATATTCATGGCAATCATAGAAGTGTCAGTAAGACTTATATTAGTTCTAATATTGAAATATGTTTTGCAGAGAGAGGGCATGCGACAGTGTTCCAGAAATGTTAATTAAACCTCCTGAGTCCTCAGTCAAATCAAACCACATTCCAACCACCCAGTCATGCAAATTCCCTTCCTGAGGATAAAAGAATGCTGCAGCTGAAGGTGACTGACAAATACTCGGGTTCCACAGTGGAAGCAACCTGTGAACTCTCACATAACCGGGGCGCCTGTCCTACTTCCTGCCTTTTAACACTCCTGTAAAGCCTCTTTGAGAAACTCGTACTACTTAGATATTTTTTCATCGTTTCATGTGTATAATAAGCTGAAATGGGGTCAAACAAATCAAGCCTGAGGCTGCCCTCTAACTCCAATACCAAGAGGGACAAAAAATGCATAGCAGAAATACTGTGTTCAACACACAAACAGCAATTAAAAAATAAAACAAGGGCAGAGGTTTTCCCTGTTCCATATATAAAGCAAACTGCTAGAAGCTGTATTTGAATAGAGGAGCAGGGATTAAAAATTCAGGATTCACGTTTTTGCTTGGGGATATATCATTAAATACAATGTGGAAAAAAAGGCTTTCAGAATATGTTTCAATGACTGATTGCCGTTGAAACGCATGTTGATTAATTTGGCTCTTTGTTTAATAAATAAAAAATTTATATAAAATAAAGCTAGCTCATTTCAGACATGTGTTGTAAACATTCCTTTATACATCTTTCAGTAGATGATCACTTCACAGAATTAAATTCTGCAAATCCTGGCACTCATTTGCTGCAAAAATCTTGACTGAAGTGGATGGGTCGCTGGCCACGCCCCCTCGACTCCTGAGTACTGGGCCCAACATTTAAATGGCTGTTACAGATTCCGTACCTGACTCTCAAACACTTCGACGGTCTCACAATGATTTTTTTTCTCTGCCACAGCAGGAGAAAGAGATTAATAAAAATACAAACAGCTAACAACAAAACAAACTCAGAAGCCCTAGGTTAACTCGGTTTGCAATAGTACATATAAATCACAATGCTAACAGCACAATGCAAAAACTGCTTTTGAAAAAGGGTATATAATGACACTCTGATGTGCAGTGGACATGGATAAAAGATGAAAGAGATAAGAGACGATTTTCTGGCAATCCCTTTCCACTCTGAATATTGTCACAAGGTGGCACGTATGTCTTGTTTGGGACTGACCCTGACCTACCAGCTGTGGCAGTAACACAAATTCAGCACATAGATTGAATTTTGTGCCTATTTAGACAATTTAACATTTAGACATTTGATGCCTGGAAACCACAGCGTGGATCTAACCATGTCATTGATTTCTGGGACATGTAGATCTATATTTAGTAGATTCTCCTTTATGTGGCATTGCAGACATTACAATAATTTACATTACTCAGAAAGACGAATTCAGACATGAATAAGTAACTAATCACTAGTTCCTGTCATGCATTCTTTCATTGGCGGAGAGAAGAGCTGTCTCGGATGAATGCTTGGAAGGAGATTAGGCCCAGGAGATGAGTAATATATGATACAGAAATGTAGCAAACTCATTCTCTGTTGATGTTGTGTATTTAAATTGTATTAATTTAGTATACACTCTAATTAAGAGTGACGTACAAAAGGTCCATAATTCCAGAGTGCAATTTTAGGGACCAAGCAATACTGTGCTGATGTTATGTTATACAATCTACTATCCACAGTACAGCCATACAAGTACCATTGAAAAAGCAGTTCGGAAACCAGCTAAACTACAATAATCAGCTCAATTCCAAGAGCCAGGTGTAAATACATAATCATCATCATAAAACAATTTACAACCACATGTAGTTAGGTGAGTAAAGTCCATAGGTTGCTATCTTGTCCTGGATCTAAGCTTTAAACGAGTTTGTTCGTGAGAGGTGTCAATGACCTACGATTGATTGAAGATCACACTGGCAGCTTCTGCCAGGAGGGAGTTGCAAAGCCTGGACCAGAAAATGTGACTTTTTAAAATAAAAATGAATAATATATAAACTTAATATAAATAAACATATAAATAAACATTCAGGGTAAGGTTAGATAGGAGCCTGTTTGAATCTTTGCTTGATTTACTTAATCTCTCTCTTCCTAGACTGGCAATGCTCCTTTGTGTCCACTGATTGCCTGTAGCTGCCTGATGGAATTAGTGGATGCAGCTGCACAGAGGCAAACAGGGCACTGGCTATTGTGCCACTTTGAGGAAGTGTGTTATTCCTTTTGTTGCTCTCCGTGGTGCTGAACCAGGATTCGGGAAAACTAACCGAGAGTTGCTAACTGATTAACCTTGGTTCCAGGATTTCTGGGTGTGACAGTGTGCTTGCCGCCTAAGCTAAAAAGCTAGGCTGTCCTATATGCTCTTATTGCTGCTAAAAGGCCTCATGCCAGGCCAGTGAGTTCAAGGGGCTTACAGAGCCGCAAGTGTTTCCTATGGATTGTTCTCTCCTTCACTACCCTCAGTCCAAATCCAGAACATAGGCTAGCTGGGACAAAGTTGCTGGATTACAATATAGGGGCGGGATTTCCACCTTTGTGAATGCTTGTAATGTTCTCTAAGACAAAATTTCCTGAGCAGTTACCAAGTACTGCCCAGTACCAAGGCCTCTCCTCTCGTAGATCTAGCGCCAACAGAGTCCCCCATTTTACAGAGTTGGAGAGGTACATTTTTAGCATCAGTGTTATATATGCCCAACCCTGGAGGTCCCCCCAGTTAGGAGATTCTGTATAGGGACTTTTTAAATAACCTCCTGATTAACCCAAGAAGATGCAGCCACTCCAAATTTCCTCCTACTTTAATCCTGCTCTTCAGCTGTTTGCAGTTGATATCAATTACTCAGTGTGCTGCCTCACCAAACAGAATGAAGCCTGTGACACATAGATGCCATATTATATATGATAATCAATATCAGCTACGATATGTATGCAAGAAAACGTTCAAAATTTACTTTTTCATGTTCTTTATCCATTTAGTCATGAAAGGTTTTAAAAAATTAGTCGGACAAACATCGGCTTCAATTTATGTAAATTAGGATAAACTTCAAACGCCACAGAAAGGAAACGAGCTGTCAGCTTGTGAGCAGTAAAACCAACACAGAGCATCTTATAAAAAACATAATATGTACAACCAATGTGTTGACACAGTTCACAACACAGCTCCAGTTCCTCACTAGATGTACAACCAATTTCTATTTCATTACCTAAAAAAATTTATACTACATAATATTGTTTTAAAATTTGCATAAGTAAATTTGCATAATTAAAATAAGCTAATTTGTCAGCTACCCAGACATAATTATGTGATTTTGTGTGAATGAGGATCAGGAACATAAGTATGTATATCACAAATTATAAATAGTAGACATGAGAATTCCAATGTCAATATTCCAGTTTTACAGAACGCAAGCCTTTTGGAGGGAAAACCCTCAATTAAACAGACGCTGGGTTGACTACGGAAGGTGAGACGCACAGGGAAAGACAGTCCTGGTGGAGAGGGTAGCTGGTTGAAGGAGCGGAGGATACGGTGTGGCTGTGAGGATATGTGAGATAGCTAGGATAGGAAGTTTGTTGTGGGGTAGAAGTTAACAGTCTTTCTAGAACACAGCCATGGCTGTAGCCTGTGAAAAGAAAGGCACTCTAGACAGTTTGATGTGGCTTTTCAATGATCGGGCCAGATTCAAAACGAGCTAGGTTTGACAGTGAAAACTTTGAAAATCAGCTACTGGACAAAAGCAAAAACTGAACAGCAAGTTCAGATAGCAAAGAAACTTGTTTTAGTATGTATGTCAGCTTCTTTATTATGGGGTTTAGGATTTCAGTTTGATCCTGCTGGGTGTCAGAGCAGTATACAGTATACTGTAATTTGTACTGTTGTTATTCTACTGATGCGTGGGCACCAACCATAGGTATTTCATGCCTGTCAGATTAACTTCCTTAAACACTTGGAGTCTATAATGTCCTTTTGTGTGTATCTCTTTTTGGGGTGTTTGCACTGTCTGGGTGCCTCTCAGTGTCACATTATCCATCTATTGCTCTCTGTATTCCCTTTGTTTTTGCACATTATTTTTAAAATATAATTTTTTTTATCAATAGATTTCAAAATCTTCCATTTACGTATTCATAAATAACGTAAATAATTATTTTACCAAAAGAATGTTTTAAGCCTTTTTCTTTAAATAGAGATGGGAAGTAGTGAGGCTTTGTAATGTAAATGTTCATCTCCAACTCAACGATAACAACGTTGCCTCTCCTCCTTTATTTACTGTCAGTGTTTGCTTGGAGATCATGTCACAACACTTTGTTAAAAGTAACTAAGTAACTTATACTCTGAGCAGATTTTACATGACCTACTTTTTACTTTTACATGAGTATTTATCGCATACTTTTTATTTTATTTCTGCTTGAGTAAACTTTCATTAAAATAATGCTACTTTTTTATAGCTCTCTTTCCACCTCTGCCTAAAATGATCAACCATTTACTTTTGCTAAATCGATAAATAATCTTAATATAACTTTAAATATGTAAATTAATAATTATTCATGTGTCAAGTCAAAACACAGCTGAGGAAGCTTATATATCTACCAATGCATTTGGTTGCTGGGGAACCATTCATGTAAGAACCAATGACGCTCATCGAAAAACAGTGTTCTGTATTATGTCCACTTCTTAAAATGTTGCAGGTCTGTACGTCTGGAAACCTGGATCAATAAGCTTTTGCTTTGCGTGAAGGCTTTTTCTGAGTAAAATCAATCCTGTAGTACAGGATTGTACAGAATTGTAGGAGGAGTGTTCCTTTCCATATATTATATGCACAAAGCACATTTTAGCATAAGGAACAATGCTAAGACCTTTAATTATCTCATTGTATTTACATGTCTTTGTCGTAAGTTTTTTTTATTTCTTATAACTTAAACCACACACAGTGACATAAAACAAGTAACTAGAAGCATATTTTGCATGTTATAGAAAATATCATTCTTTGTATTCGGTGACAGTTACTTCAGGGACATGAGAATATTTTCTATGCATAGGTCATTACTCTGGAACAATCTCATGGTCTGGAGATCTGTTCTGGTTCTTGTTCCTGCATCTTTTTTTATTGTTTTAGTGTGAGCATTCATTAGTGTTGCCGTTGTGAACATAGATGTCCATGCAGGGGAGAACAAAGATGGGCCTGGACACAGGTAGTAATTTGACCTACAGTGGCAGCAGTTTAAAACGCTAGGGTCCGTTTACAGGAATCAGCAAACACCAGCACACAGGGAGATTTCATTTCCCACTCTGGTATCTAATCTTGGGGGAGATATAAATATTCCTGACATCTGACCCACAACACTGGTGGCAATTTTTGGTGGGTGCCATTCCCTTTAACTGCTGAGTTGCCCCAGATCAGATTAATTTCCTGAGTGCTGACACAGCCAAAGAGTCACAGTTAAGTGGCCTTGAACCTGGAGCGTCTCTCCTGCAATACACTAATTAAACCTGTTCTATAATCATGTATTTTACAGTAATTTGTTTACCAATAGCAAACACTATGATAATAAGTAGTCACACAATTATTCTCGCAGAAGGAATTTACACAGATTCAATATGTTTTTTTTAAATCAAAAAAGTCAGTACCAGATCATTAATATTCAACACATCAGGATACAATATATTTATAATATATAAAGTGCCACAGTAGATACACAGACCTCTTCAAAAGCTGCAAAAAAGTTGCCATGGACTGACAGCAGTCCTTCACAGAGGCCTTAAAAACACACAGCCACATCCTTTCCAGCAATCTGAAAGACATGCAGTACTAACAAATAGGTAACATATAGAAAGTCTGTCAAAGTGTTTCTGCTCGCCACCCTTGCCTAAAACATTGAAGTAGATATAAACGAGGAAATAGAATCCAAAGTGCCCATGCAGAGTGTAGTCTTTCCAGAGGCTGTGAAAAGTCGCACAGCTCTTATTTGACCCAGAGGATGACTATCAGGACCCCATTCACAGGCCTTGCAAATCCGTCTGCATGGAAACTTGTGGCTCCAGGGTTTATAACCTTTCTAATCTACTGCTCCCAGTGCCACAGCATTAAAACTCATTCCAATCAAACCAGAGAATAGTAACCTGGGGTGGTAAATACTTATCTTATGACCATGTTCCATCATGTTTCCTTATGCATTTTCAACAGTGGTATGTACTATAGATGCAAAGCGGACACAGTGGCTGTGGGGGCAGGAATCCTACCCCGTACCAGGAATCCTGTACCTATTGAAAACTGTGTAATCCTGTAATCCCAAACCGCAGTCACCTGGACAGAAGGGTACAATGGGCCGCTCTCCAACAAAATCCCTCCATGGGACAGCCTCCGCCCCCTGATCTACGACTTTAGCACACTGAAGCCCATTTGGGGATGAGAGGATGAGGTGGGGGGGGCTTGCTCTTTTCTCTTCCCCACACAGACACAAATGCATGCAAAGTCTGATTATTGCTGACTGACTTGAGTGTGGGATAAGTTTCCATGACATTTAGAGGATTGAGCCAGCTGTTTTACATAATTCAGATTCAGACAGAACAGCCATCTCACCCTTTTCAAAGACCTTCACAGCAGTGGGACCCAGGGAGGTTCCAAAGAGGGGACCAAAATTTCTAAAACCGTATCAGCTTTAAATGCACAGGGTTGAGAGAGAGGATGAGATCACTCACTGCAGGGTACCAATCTGTGAAAGTAATAGCGCTTATTACATATATTAGAATTGCCCGCATGAAAAAAGCTCCCTGGCCTTTGAAATGTGTTCTCCTTCTTTTTGGTGCGGAATGAACTTTTGTTGCCGAGTTTGTTGTGAAGAGTTAAATATGGGCAGTGATTTCACTCCTGGGAGTGGAAATCGAGAGTGCAATTATGTCATTCAGCTAGGGACCAACTAACCATTTCTCTTGTCGTTTACGCCTTGTGTGCGGCTGTGAAGGGACCCAGCTTCAATTCCCAGTGTTGGGACCAAGAAAACTACATCATCTCCGGCACCAAGAAGTGATGTTATCAGTACCGTCCTCTTGTCGCTATTTTTAAACTCATGCAGCCATTCCAAAAGAATCAGAAACATGGTATAAATTAAAACCAGCAAATAGACATTTCTTTAATCCACTCCTGCTAAAGGTACACAAAGACAAAAATTATTTAGACAATGCCCCATCATGGCCGTACACTAAAACAAGACAAAAGTTCTGTAGAGAAGAGAAGTATCAACCGCATCATGTAAATAGACTCTTGATCACAGTTCATGTGTTAGTATTTATAATTAACTTTCTAAGGATCTTATGAAGACATTGGAAGTGGCTCACTCCATAAAAGAAGCAGTTTTAATTTCCAGAAAAGTTCATTTGTTATCAATATTATTAGTAATTCCTCGAACCTGAATCATGTACTGCTCACAAAGGAAACTAATCCTCTTGCCTGGCTAGGAGCCAGAGAACACAACCAGGAAAACACAAGGCTACTGGACAATGCATTTGTTTCAGAAGAAAAGAGAAACCCCTTTGTTCATCCCTGACGACGTATGGTGAAAATTGCAGCAATTTAGTACCTCAGGATACCTCCACATAAGGCTGTGTATCATCTGGGCATATTTCATTTGTGTTCAAAACTCTAAGTGTATTTGAATGTTCATTTGCTGAAGAATCAAACCGATTCAGTATCTGTGAGTCGATTGAGAAGCTTAGGCCCTTCATTAAATTCTTTCATTTCTTTGATAAACGTTTTACACTAAGCTCCCTGCATGTTTATTTGAAAGCCATCTGCTTTATATTTAACTTTAGTCCTTTTAACCATTTCTTTACATTGCTGCAGTGATGTTAGTCAAATGTTTTCCTCATCTGATAACTACCTGCTGCAGTTTATTAGAAAGCCATGATCTGTCCACCACTAACCTATTTTAACAATAAAAGCTGATCTCAGTATTAATTTGATTTAATTGAAAATAATTTATATTTTAATATGATACTCATTGAGCCCACTGCACCTTCACCAGTCAGGGCCCTCTGTGTGCCTGGGTTGCTTTAGGGCGGGGCTTAATAACCCTTTTCAATACTGTGGAAAAGTCATTGAGTTAGTGCAGTAATCAGTGGATTAAAATGGTTGAGTGCTTGGTTGGAATAAAACCCCACACACACAAGGGTCCTCCAGGACCATGATTGGGAACCCCTGATCTGTGGTACAACAGCAGTTTTTGTTACACCCCCAAACAAGCCATTTTAATCTGGGACCTCCTAAGTCCAATTCAGAACACTGTACCATGTTACTGCATGTTGCGTCCAGTTGCTCTAAACAGACTGCTGGAACCAACCAAGTTAGTCAGTTGGATGTAAGAGGTTTCATAGAGGGATGAAATTTCATCCATGCTACATGCCCACAGTGGTGAATAATTAACCAAACTGATGTGATTAGATGACTGCAGGATGGCTCTCAATGATACACCAACTGGGTGACACTTTTTAGAACAGCATTGAAACCCAATGGGTCAGATAAACCCAAAATGTAACCACATGTTACATTTGGGAAATAGTTTAACAGGGAAAAAAAAACTGAGAAACACATATTATAATTAATGTTATGCAGAAAATTACAACAATTACAAGCAATATAGCACAAAAATGGTGCCAAACCTTTGAATAATAAGTTAGAAGTAAAAACAAATATATAGTAAGCAAAGTCTGCAATGTTTTTTATCACAAAAAAGCAATTTATCACATCAACCTTGGGTTTTCCACATATGACGAAATCCTCAGAAAAAAAAAATTGTACAGATTGACAAGTATACTCTTTGGGGGCAGGCAATCGGCACATGGAATTTTAATTACCGTAATTTCCGGACTATTCCGCACCTGAATATAAGCCGTACCCACTAACTTTTAAAATAAATTTTTTTGTACATATATATATATATAGGCCGCACTTGTCTATAAGCCACAGGTGTCCACGTTGTAACATGAGATATTTACACAGAAAGATGTTACACAGAAATTTTTTTTTTACTTTTAATTAAATACGTTACGTAAATGCATTTTTCCGAACAGTGCCTGTAACACGAGCAGTTTTACAGCAGCTCTCTTTCCTTCTTCGACAGCCATATTGATCGCCTTTAACTTGAAAGCTGCGTCATATGCATTTCTTCGTGTGTTTTCCATGATGAGGGCGTGTGCATGAAGTGCAAAATGACTGATCTGAAGAATTTAGTGTGAGTGCGTTTGATTTAATTTGAACAGTTTCATTGGTCCACTGTGACCTGTTCAGTAATTTCATTGGTCCGATGTGACGAGGCTCGTTAGCCCGTAAAAATCCATAAATTAGCTGCATCATTGTTTAAGCCGCAGTGTTCAAAGCGTGTGAAAAAAGTAGCGGCTTATAGTCCGGAAATTACGGTAAAATGTATTTGTCCATTTTGGGTTTCATAGTAGTATATATATTCAATTCAGTATATATTTTTTTGTTAAATATATATTTTCCTGTAATGTGATTACAAGATGTGTAAGAATTTCCAAAGGGCATTACTTGTAGGCCATGTCAATGTTTTATAAATCTTATTTACACCAAGCATACTTTTCCAGTGGCACAACCTCAGTAACGAAGGATGTCCCAACAAGGCTAAACTTGAAAAACAAAAACAAATGTCCATTATCACCCCTGTAGGGAAGACTCACAAAACTAATATAAAGACCTATTTCCCAATAAAATATGTTAATGTAAGATGTTCTCCCCGCCGGGGTTCCTAACACAGGACTGAATGTTTAACATAACTTTGGCAGACTGATGATTTGCAGCAAATGAGCATCGTGGAGAATCTGTTAAATAGGATATTTATAAATCAAATTTGCTGCCACCCACATTCACCAATAGAGTTCATTAGCAGTCTTCATGTTAATTTTCTATTTCTTTTAATTAAACTTCTTGCCTTGCTCCATAGGTTTCTATCATCATCTCATATCATCATCATCTTCATCTCATATCTATTGTTATCACTACTTGGATTCAACATCTACCCAATAAAGCTGAAGTAAATCAAGCCAATGTCTTAGATCTGCAGTGGCGAAAACAAGGGAGGATGCCACTGCATCAGCTACAGCTCAATCCTAAGATGCGGACTGAGATCCCAGCTCAGTGACATACCTCTTATAGGTTGGAGAAGCAGACAGACATTTGGGGTGAAGACGAATGAGATGTAGGCCTCATGAGAACCACCTGGGCAGACTGTCACGTCCTCCAGGAAAAGACAGAAACGGAACGGTTGCCTGCAGGGCAAAGAGACCTGAAGTTCAGCGGAGCAGATTCATCCATCATCGCCAGACCCCTCTGACCCAGAGGCCTATGAGAAACTCATGGCTACCCTGGAGTAAGTTTTGTCAGAGAGCCGAGGGCCGGTGATCTATCAAAATGGCCACCATCGAAACACCCAGTGTTGCTAAATGAGTTATTTTCATCAAAAATGTAAAGGCTCTAGGCAGTGTCTGATTTATGTCCTTTTTGTTATTATTTCATTGTTTAGCTGACGCCGATATCAAGGGCAAGTTGAATATGATGGTCACAGCATTAGTCAGAAACCTACTAGACCTCTTATTAAAAATTAGATGTCTTAAATAAGTCTTAACCAACTAGCCCTCTTCTTAAAAATGACCCCCCGTCCAGCCCCATAATGTGGTCTTCTTGTTAATCTTTTCATAGTGAATCCAAACATCCAAACATAAAAAATATTTGTTTTTTTGTTTTAATCCCGCAAAAAAAACAAAACACCTATGTTCTCAATCCTGTTTCTGGATGACCCCATTGTATCCAAGTTTTTATTCCAGCAAAATTATTAACTTCCGGAATCAACCGATTATTGCCCTAATGTAACTAACTTGGTCTCACAAAACTGAGGTAAATGGCTATTTAAGTACATATTCACAGTGGCACTGCGACTTGAGGAATCTCAGCTTTAGTTACAAACCATATAACAACACTTGAGATGAGGGTTTATGCATATGTCTTCAGTTCATTTTGTTCTTAAGGTAGTAAACCAGACGCTGTTGGATTTCTTTTTGCCTCTCATCAACCATGAGATTAAGAGTGCAAACTGGAAACATTTAACTCCATTCCGCCTGAAGAATTCAATTTTCTAAGGGCGTAGATACCATAAGTCCACTACTGCCAGAAAGACCACATCATTTTTCCACTTTTCAAAATTAAAGGAATATTTATTAAAAAATAAATAACAAATTAATTAAAATTAATGAATGAATGAACAAATTAATTCAGTTTTAACTTTTTAACTAAAAAAAAAAAAAAACATTATTGTTACAATGCATTTTTTTTCCTTGGTAAACCAGGCAGCAATACACATTGCTAAACCACTGCTCCAGTGTTAAAGTGAATTTTTAATTTGTCAGAATTTCACAAACAAACTAAATAAAAAGATTCTATTTAATTTTGCCGTAACCCTTTACAATTTTTTTTGCTTCACCGATATAGGTCTGTCACAAAGCAGTCACTTTTAGGGATGTCTTCCTGGTACCTATAAACACTGTCACGATTAAGAGATGCCTGTCTGTAAAACGGTTTAGTTCTGTTCATCGGTTCATCATAATTTAGCAAGAACAAATGTACGTGATACGTTTCCACAAGTGAGCTCGGCCCCAAGATGGTTTTTCAGATAATGTTTTTTTATTCAAATTTTTTTATGGCTTCTGATTGATTCAAAAGTTTTAAACTATTTTGAAAAAAAAACAATTAAAAAACTGATGTAAAATGCTCAAAGTTTGTAGAATAATGTAATAATTTACTAAACATATCAGGTTTCCCCTCATGTTTTTTACATTGGATAATATAAAGGCATGCCATGTGGGGTGCAACTAAGCCATGGTAACCAGGTGTTACCAAAACTGCAGTAAACAAGATTATGTGCTTTCCCTCGATGGTCTTCAATGCGTGTTCTCTTTTTGCAGTGGAGTTATTACACACTTCACCAAAGACATTTTGTGTACCTGGACAGACTGTAGCTGTCATGTTTTTTATTGTTATTATATGGAGGCAGTCTCATTTGTGTTTATTTTCTTCACTTTTCATTAAACTGAGGGCTGGTGGGCCGGGTGTAATATGTAATGATTATGACAGCATGTTATAGACAGTATTAGATAGTATTAGTAGATTAGTATATAGAGAGTGTAAGAACAGTGTATGATGAAGGAATGGCGTTTTTTCTGTATGATATACCTGTCCTTTCATGTATGTCATATTTAAAATGAGACAAATATTGATATATTTAATCAGATAATGTTCCGGAGTTAGGGCAATGATACAGTCACGACAGACAGACAGGTTTTATCAACTCGGAAGGTTTATTGTCCTTTTTACTTACGAATACAGGTTCCTATCAGCAGAGACCCACACCAAACAAATAATTTGACTTCCCAGCACGGAATTAGATATTAGAGGTCCACAGGATGGCTTGACCAATGTTTTGCCACAGCTGCATGAACGCCCCCCCCCCCCCAACCCCCGTTCTGTATACTGCTATATTTATAGTCTACTTTTGCTTAATTAGTCCAATCAAATTCAGTTTGAAACAATGTGCATTTGGTCCTTGTTGATGAAGGAGTGCCTACTGAAGCAGACGTATTGCCTGAAGCAAGTGCGTGCAGTGAATATATATTCCACTCATTTGGAAGACTACGTCAGACATCCAAAACCACAGTAGTATCTAGACCACGAAACAAACACAAATAATAATACATATAAAAACCCACTCTGGAACCGTATTTAAAATCCATAACGTTCTATATGCATAATATTCTCTTGATCACTTCACTTCACCTCTTTTACTCCCTTCCATGAGAGGTAGAAGAAATAAGGAAAATGTTCTGAGGACATGAATTTGGTGATGAGTATTGGTGTAAAGTCATAACCTAGTATCAGGCTGTTCGTACTTGACGGAAATTCAACCATTTTATGAATTATCTTTCCAGGCGTAACAGGCTGCGGCGACCAACGACAGTTTTCTTACCAGCTGATAAATCACTTGAGGAAGGATGGGTATTTTGAAGCACAAAACAGGCCCCCCACTCTCCCTGATGGGGGCACGCTCTCTATTTTCAGGAAGGAAAATAGCTTGCATGTTCAAGGTTAGCCTGTTTCAGCAATCTGTCCATGAAAGCATGCAGCCACTGGAGGAGACAGGACAGAAATACAGCCTAATTAATGGTTGGCACTAGAAAGGTTTTTGTCCTCAATGCCGGACACCCCTTTTGTCATTTCTCTCTCTGGAGGCAAATCAGGCAAATAAACGAGTGGGAGTAAAATTCCTGAATTAGGGCGGCAGTAATCAGCTTTTTCTGTTGACGCTGAAAATTGTTGAAATATTTTCTTTATCCCCTTGGTGCAAGCATTTCCAATTTGGTGGTTTTTATGAAGACTGGATTACTGAGCAGAAAAACTCTAATTGCCCAAAGTTCAGTCCCCCACATTCATCAGTTCTTCTGTGGGGAAACGGTTCAGAAGATAAGGAATGCATCAAAGCATTCAGGGTTTTTCTCCTGACTTAGAAACAATAGAAAGAGAAAGAAAGGGCTATCCAATACAAGGCATCAATTACATGACTTCTTCAAATCAGATTCCTTCTGGCTTTCATATTTGCCTTGTCAGAAAAGACATTTTTGAAACCAGACTTTAAATTCGAAATTGTAAAATTGTGTTTTTTATAAGCTGTCCCTGTCATTCAACTAATTTTCTTAACTGCACTCACCATAAAATCACTGAAAAGAATACATGAAAATACATAAATTAAGCCAAATCAAGCCCTTTTCAACCTAAATGACCTAAATTGTGTATAAACAAAATGCATGAACAAAATATATGCAACCTTACATGCCTGCGATATAAATACAACTACCAATAATTAGTATTTCACACAATTATTTTAAAATTTTGATTACCCACTGCTAATGTTGTGAGGAAACAGTCCTGTTTCTGGGTCCCATTTAACAGTAAGGAACATACACTGTAATTGTTAACAACTCCTGGCTTGTGTCCTCCTACATTTGGTTTCAAAACAAGCAAAACCTGTGTTGCAGACTGAGAAAAGTTAGATTTGGTACCGAGATGAACAAATTGCGAAAAAAAACATAAGTATGTTTCTCACAAATCTCACTAGTTTGCTTGCAATAGTCGTTCAATTTAGTCCAGCCCCTAAAAAAACAAAACCTGAATCATCAAACAGAAAATTGATCACTCTGTCATATGCTTGGAATAAATTGAAGATTCTTTTTAAACAATGAAAATAAATCTTTTTAGAAGGTTTCACCCCTTTCCTGCTGATTAACAGGTTTAAGTCTGGACTATTTCACGTCATGTCACTGTGATCCTCACAACTAGCAGGCTGCATTGGCTTAAAAATATAAAACAATAGGAAGAAATTCCGCACTTTTGAGCATTGGCATTGGCAACTTGACCATACACATGTTCTAAAAGTGCAGGCTGCTTTTGAAGTGAAATACAGCCTAGAGGCTCAGTTTTGGAGAAATTAAAATGCGCGGGTGCCCAATGCATAGTTGCACAATTATACAGGTCACTTGAATGGTTTGCTCATTCTAATGAGAAAAAACACTTTTCTCACAAACAAAAGATTGTTCAAAAGAACACTGCCTAACATAATCCTGTCTCAGAGATCATAGAATACGAAACCGAAAATGTCTTTCTTAGGTAACAGGAATTTTCCTTCACCCCCATGTACTTAAAAGAGAAAATAATCCAGGCAACAATAATCTAGTCCAAAATACGAGTCCATTGTCCCATAATGGATTGAGACTAAAACCAGTATCGTCCAGCCACATGGGTGAGAAGACCAGGTCAGGATCAGTTCCACTTCATTTCAATTACCATTCCAATCACAGTTAAATGCAGGCAGCTATTATTAGCTCCACCACCAGGGATCCACTTGCAGTAACCCAAATCAAGTTTCTAAGAATACGCAGGAGGGTGAGGGGACAACTGGAGTAGGCGAGTCAGAGGTGAGCAATGCCAAGTCTGTTTGTCTCAAGAGATACATAAAGAGTTGTAAAATTAAAGACATGTGACTTGGCAAGAATGGGAGACCAGAATACACTTGATTTGTCATCCCCTTCAACCAAAGGCACTTTCACTCCAGTAACAAGTAGGTTAAAAACAAAGGTTAAACAACGTGCAGAAGTTTCATAGCTTTGAGAGTGATAAGAGCTTTAGTGAAAGAGTATCAAATATAATAATGAGTAGTAGCATTTTAAATGAATAATAATTATTAAATGGGTAATTATAATAATACGTGGACTCGAATTTGTGCAGCCTTTGGGAAACAGTACGTAGTTCCTTTCGGTTTAATACGGAGGCATTTTCCTTCAATGTAAAGTTTGTGTTGGGATGCGATGACTGTGGAGTAGAGGGAATCCCTGGAGTGTTGCCAATGGGAGGAAGAACAAACAAACACAGCTGCCTTGTTTGAAACAAAGGCAGAAGAAGACTCGACGATAAGCTTTTATTTCGCTCAGTTATTTCTACTTTGGATGAAACAATTTTAAACCTTGAAGCCCCAGCCTGGAAAACAAACGAAGAGACAAAAAAGAAAAATGGACTATCAGAGCTGCACATTGGGGATATAAACTAAGGTTTACTCTCATTTTCACTCGATACTTGGAGCGCAAAGTTGATTTATTGATTGAATAATGTATCAAAGATTTAGTCAGTCTTACACAACCACTGGGATGAGAATGATAGTAACGTTTGACTGCCTTAGATCTTGTCGGGGGG
>JAOVYW010000036.1:4170714-4210325 GCA_025775045.1 Hiodon tergisus | reverse complement strand
ATGTGAATTCCAGGTTGTAAGGCAACAAAACACGAAAAATGCCAAGGGGGGTGAATACTTTTGCAAGGCACTGTACAAACAAAGACACCACTTCCATACGGGGGTTCATACAAAGTAGTATGGAGGTCAGGGTTGTAGCATGTGGCTCGCGTTACGGACACATTGATTTTGTTTTTCTCACTGCCAAAAGTGGTCAGCTCTACTGAGTGGGTTGACATGGGTCATAGAGGTCAACCTCAGCTCGAGTCATGGCTGTTTAAAACCCTGGTTCTTAGTACCCTTGGGGTACCCTAGGACAACAAAAATCGGAAAGACATGGAAAGAAGTGGAACTGAAAGAGGGAGGTCAATATTGCTTTTGAGTGGGCCATGTCCATATCCAGAATTTAGACTGAATTTCTCTCGAGTAGCAAGCACTTCCGACTGCCAGATGATGGGATGAGGATGGTTACACAATAAATTTGAACGACGGGTTTTATTCTTGATTTTTTTTCTAGCTACTTTATCTCGTATTGTGCACAAAACCACACAGTAAAACCCCCGTCTTCTCATCTGTAGATCCTCACATAATACAAAAGCACCTGAGGCCAGTGCATGAGGTGTTCTTCCAGACGTGTGACAGGGAGTTGGTCAAGGTGAATCTTTTCTACACAGGTAAGAAAGAAATGCAGAATTTTTCCCATTATGAATTCATGTTGATGATAAAGGGATTCCAGTCTGTAAGGGAAGGGGGTTGGAGGATTATCAAGACTGTGTATTCAGCTGCCTTCTACTTCCTGCAGTGTTCTCATGGGGTATGGTGATGTTTTCTGTCTTTCTGTTTTAGACAAGCTTTCTGAGGCTCAGAGGAGGCTGGCCATGCTAAGAGTTGAGGTAAAGGCTTGGATGGAGAGCCAGAGAGAGTGCGGCCACAGCTTGGTGCACAGGTTGGGGCACCTGCTCTGGGCCATCTGGGGAGCCACCAGACAGCAGGCTGAGCGAAAGCTAAAACTGGCTGTGAGCGAACTACACCTCAGTCTGATACTGCTGCAGAACTACCGGGTAGGAATGGAGTGGATTCTGATGCTTTGTCCGTGTTATTATCCATTGGTCACTTTGCTGTGATTTGAAACACAGTCAGATTGTCAATTTCTAAATAAACCAACTGGTAATGTTAAAAAAGGTTGAAAACAATGGGAACATATTTTTTTATTAACATAATGTTCTATCCAAAATTTTCATATTGTGTAATTTTTTCTTTAAAAAAGCATTAACTCCGTCTTTGCATTTGATGGTGTCACTTTGTGTCAGGAGTTGAATTACATAGGTTTCTGTAAGATCATGAAGAAATACGATGCAGGGTTCGTGTCAGGGCAAGGCCTGAAATGGAAGAACGAGAGGCTGGACACATCTCCACTTCACAGAGGCAGGAGAACATGCCAGTTCATCTCAGAGGTGGAGGTGAGAAGAAATGGGGAGTGGTTCGGCACTTGAACCGCTACGGTGGCGACTGCTGTGATGCTTCAACCGTCTTTCCCTCAAAACTCTTATCTAACTCATTATTACTGCAATTGTTTTTAACATCAACAGACATTAATGATTCAGCTGGAAGGTGGGGACAAACAGAAAGCCATGAAAATTCTCCAGGTTCCACCTTTAGGGTCAGCAGAGGTGAAGAACTTATTACATTTATATTGTGACATGTCATTTATTGCCAGACACTTACTCAAGCCCTTAAAATAATCATTTTCATCTTTCGTTCACGTATAATGGATTTGCCTTAAAACTGAGTGCCCAATTCCACAATTTTTGCATAATTAACTTATTATTCTTGAGTTAATTTTGTGAGATAAATTGGATTTAATTCTGCCTAGCTGTGCAGTTTGTCTGAGTAGAAAAAAGAGGCCATTGTCAGCTATGTTGAACTTTGTGGAGAGTACACAATTCCACAATGTCTTGGTGTCATGGCTTGGATATTTCTTCAAAGTCTCTCACTCTCTCTGGTCACTGTCCTCTCTCTCTAGCCCATTCCTACATGGACCACATTTCGGGTGGGGGTGACCTGTGGTCTCCTGTTGGCACTGTTGGGACTTATTGCATTACGAGGTGAGAGTTGTGCCAAAATTGCCTTCTTAACTCTGTTTAACAATGTATAAAACACACCAAATATACTGGGATCAGCCAGATGTATCAGTAAGTTTAGACAGACAAGTAGAAATAAATATAATTCTCAACATTATAAACAATATATAAACAATATAAACATCATAAACAAACATTTACCCAACGCCTTCTTGCAACAGTTACACAGGCACCAGAATGGGCACCCCTAAAGCCCATTCTACTGCTCTACAGAGGGGGCTTCCTGCTGATTGAATTCCTCGTCCTATTGGGGGTTAACATCTATGGCTGGAAAAGGGCAGGGGTCAACCATGTCCTCATCTTCGAGCTGGACCCTCGAGATCACCTGTCACACCACCATGTGTTTGAGGTAAGGAGGAATTGTTAAGCCAATTATGTACTGAATGCTAAATAGGTTTCATTACGAGAATAATACATTCTAATATATATGCTACAGAGCAAGGTGTGTAAAAATACTTGGTACTTAATGGTCCCCTGTGACAGTGCTCTGGTACGTAATTTGACCATTATCCTTGAATGACATAAGTTGGCGTTACCCAAAGCCATGGCACCCCCTTAACAAATTTTAAAGAATAGTATAAGATAATGCTCTCACTCCGTGTAACAGGTGGCCGGGTACTTGGCTGTGTGCTGGTGTTCCGGTGTCCTGGCCTGTCTGCACACCCCTCTCCTGCCTGTTCCCCTCCAGCTGCACCCTCTTCTCTCCTACTGCCTCCCACTCCTGCTCCTTCTCACTCCCATGCCCAACTTCCATGCCCGTACCCGCCACTGGCTCCTCTCCTTGCTGGTGAGACACTTTCGAACTTGGGACCATGAGGTGACATATGGGTGAGGTGGGGGGAGGCCGTGCAGGAACATTGAAGGCTGTTTTTTTGCTCCAAAACAGAAACGCTGCTAATTAAACACATTCAGAAGAGCTGTGGTCAGAATATTTACGTTCGTGATAGCCGAGTAAACTTCCAAACTTTTATTATGATTTGAAGGTTTTAAAACTCAAGAGCTAAGCCAGTACGATGCATTAATGTGTGCTACATGAAATTAAATTAACTATTACAGTAGCCATTTTATGTGTGTGTGTAGGGGAATTTGAGTCTGATGATATAAACTCTTCATTTAAGTACGTAGCATTTATTGGGTTAAGAGTGTCCCTCATGTGGTCCACAGTACCGAGTTCTCACTACTCCCTTCCATTCGGTTTGGTTTGCTGACTCTTGGCTGGCCGATCAGTTGAACAGCCTGACTCCACTGTTCCTGGACCTGTGGGGTCTCTTCTGCTTCTACACCTGTGAGGTCAACTGGGGAGACCCTGAGACTCTCAACGCTCCTCCTGTAGGTGAGAGACAGGAGAGCTACAGTCCTCTGAATGAATAAGAATTCATATTTTAATTTTAAAGTTGGGGCATGGATGACCAAAACACCCTGATGTTTAATGATCTTCTTGCCACCTGCAAAATGCTCTTTGCTTTGTGTGTCCTCCAGGGAGGCTGGACTGCAAGCGGTACAATAGGGGCCTAATCTGCCTGATACAATGCTTCCCGCCCTGGCTGCGTTTTGCCCAGTGCCTCCGGAAGTTCTGGGACAGCGGGAGTGCGTTTCCTCACCTCCTTAATGCCGGAAAATACGCCACCGTCTTCCTCATGGTCACCCTCGCTGGGCTGTACAGCACAGCAACAGGTGCCCAGCTCAACAACAACAATAAAAGCAACCAGGGCTTCCACTAATTAGTCGGTGGGAGAGTGCGGATTTTAACCGACTCTCATCTGTTTGTTTCAGAGCGTCTTGCCCCGAACGCAGAAACCAAGCTGTACCTTTACCTGTGGGCGGCGGCCACCTGCCTCGGCGTGCTGGCAACGGTCAGCTGGGATCTGAGGATGGACTGGGGACTTCTTCAGGGCGAGGGACTGCTGAGGGGGGAGATGGTGTACTCGCGACAGGTAACACTTCCCTGCGCCTGCTCCTGTGTGTACCGCGTTGGGCACTGCACGTGCACATGAGCTGCTATGTTGCTATGTTGAGCCTGCAGTAATAACAATGTATTTAACAATGTATACTTTCTATATTTTTAAAATTGATTCCAGTATGACACAAACCAAGTCCAGCACAGACTTTATTACAGCACAGTCAGCACCTGCTGTAAATTCTACTCGGCAATGGTTGAAACCAATCAATCAATCACACTTTGTCATAGCCCATTGTTACAAATAGAATTTGTAACAAAGCATTGAACAGGACAAAAACCTATAAATGCATATAAAAGAGTTATGAATTTGACCTGGATTTTGCTTTTGGGGAAAACAGTTTTTGAGATTTGAAAATATATATTATTTCCTTCCCTTTATTTCAAAATAGAAATAAGATTAAGTTTTCCCCAAAACATTTG
Organism: Hiodon tergisus; assembly: GCA_025775045.1. Classification (NCBI taxonomy): domain Eukaryota; kingdom Metazoa; phylum Chordata; class Actinopteri; order Hiodontiformes; family Hiodontidae; genus Hiodon; species Hiodon tergisus. Next base: position 4,205,825 of record JAOVYW010000036.1, on the reverse strand, counting down.
ATAACTCACGTTTGTTTTTAACTTGGTTTTGTCTAATGCAGATGGAACCTGAGTGGGGAAGTGGTTAGAGCACTGTGCTGTTGTGTACAAGATACATTTGTAACTCTTAGACAAGTTTGTTATTGTGATTGTGTGAAATTTCAGGCCTATTACTGCGCCATGCTGGCAGATGTGCTGCTGAGAATGTCCTGGGGGGTCAACATCATCCTGGTCCAGATGAGGGACTCAGATTCAGCCATCATCACTGGAGTCCTAGCTCCGCTGGAAGTCTTTCGGTGAGTTCAACACATGCTACACTATGCTAACTTTTGAAATTTGCTGACCCCCTCCTTTGATTAACTTGATCTTTTGAATCCACTAAAGTGTTGTAGAAGTAGTAGTACTGTAAACACAGTAAAATTGCGTAGAAGTACTGTAGACACAGTACTTCAGATTTGTAGTTTTGAGAAAAGTAGGAGTGGAGCTGTGCTTAACCATGGCCCTTTATTTACAAAGAAAATAAATGACGTACAGTAAAAAAAAAATCTATACAATGCAATGTAAAACTGACCTGATATCTGGGTCTGCTTCTGCGGTCCTTCAGGCGATTCATCTGGAACTTCTTTCGTCTAGAGAACGAGCATCTCCACAACTGTGCCCAGCTCCGAGCAGTCCGAGACGTCCCACTGGCCCCGCAAACATTGAGCGAGCATGTCCTCTTGGAGAGGATCATGGACCAGGAAGACCAGGCAAAGGACCATCAGAAACAGAGCACTACAAGGAGGAAGCCTGATTTTACCATCAGGTGTTTGAGGTGACACTGGGTGACACAAGGCCCCTTTCTCTCAGAAGCTTATTCACTGAATTATTTTTTGGACAGGTGCCCTCGTGTCCACCAAATTTCCCCCAATTTGAAGTTGTCAGCAGTGCAAATGCATCTTGGCTCATCGCTACAGATCCTACTGCCCCACATGTGGAGGGTGAGGAAGTACGACTAATCTCCACCAATCCTAGCTGCCTTTGAGCCACCCGTCGCTTTTACACACAAAGAGTGCACGACCCTCTCAACGGCACTGCTAGCCGGCAGGTAGAAGGTGCTCCTTAGTGACGAACCGAGAGAAACCCTACCTATTTAATCCACCCCAGCACAGGCTCTGCCAACTGTGACCCCCACATAGCTCTCCCGCTCACAATAGAGCAAATTAAATAAGCTGGGATCTACTACAGGGTGACTCTACACATAAACTTCTAAGGGAATATAGATATAATTTAAGTGGGTATGGTTATACCTGAGCTAATTTATAAAAAATGTTCCTACTGGGTTTCAGAACAAAAGCCAGAGAAACTAAACTGTCAATGGAAGGGATTGAAGACAAGCCTGCATTGTCTGGGGATGGCAGTGGAAATATCAGTTCCAGGGCATTTTCTGGTCTGAATGGGAACTCTGTACACTCGCCTATAGACTTTTGCCACCTGCAGAATATCAATCTAGTTAACTTTCCCGAAGAAAATGACCACAAGTTTCAAAGCACCGGTAATCAATTAAACAAAAACAATTCAGGTCTCCCATGTAAGAATCCAGATTCAAGTGTGGATCGTGCAGTTGGGAACTAGAAAACATTACAGCAGTGCACAATTTTCAGAGCACTGCCTGGACTGGGGTGGGTGAGGAACAGCTTTTCTCGGCTCGTCTGTAGCATCTACCCTTGGCGTCCCATTAGCCTGCAAGTTAGGTGTATAGGTGTCACCGGCAGAATGTAAAATTAACCAATCATACTACTTCCTCACCCAGAATTCACGGTTGCAGAATTCACAGTGATGATGCGATTCCACATTAAGGAAAAAATATATAACGGTTTGGGTGATTCCTTATTTATCAAGCAATTGAAAAGATTGTAACTCTGTAATATTCATATAACTTTATGGGATACATTGTTCAAATAGTAAAATTAGAACTATTTTGAAGAATGTCTGAGAATGTATCAATGGTCACAGATACTTTTCAGTATTAATGTATAAAAATGGTGATAAATTGATTTTTAAAAACTACGATATCATAGTAGACATAGAGTTGGACCTGAAAAGGAGTAGACGGGGAAAACGTGAGCTGGTTTTAAAAAGATGCTTTCTGTTAATATTCATCCAAATACTAATTATTCAAATTCATTATAATACAAAAAAAGTAAAATGACAAGAATCTTGATGGTGAAGTAAGGAGTTTTATTAAAAAGCAGACAACGGTTGGTATTGCATTTGAAAATAAAATGCTGTTTCTTTTAAACCACACAATGTCACCCCAAATTGAATATGAGGCGGGGGAACATCAAAAAAACAAAAACATGAGAGTTTAGGTAAGACATGTAACACCTTAAGTACAATTTAGCTTCCACCCATCTGCTAGTTTCTGTTAAAAGCATGGTAAAGCTATCAAAGCTATCAATGCATTTATTATCTGCTTTCTAAGTGCCAAAATGCTCCGGTCTTCACTACGTCGTTGTGTTCTGTTGGGGTCAGTTTGGTCGAGACCAGTTCTCAAAGTCCATAAGGCTTTTAACGGTTCTCCCACAGTTCGATTCCTAACCACTTCATGTTGATCAAAAGTCCAATGAACTCCGTCCCTGCCAGCTAAATCAGATTGCAAGAGCAGAAGGACACACTGTGCGGCAGGCCATACTTTTTGAGCTGCGCTGAGCTAGAGAACAGCTGGGATGACTGACAAGACACAGACTGCGTTTGCGGGCCTCCCAGTTCCACAGTAACTGCGCAGGTCCACTGAATAGTAACATTATTCGGAAGGGCCTATAGCAAGCATAGACAGTGAAAGAAGTTTATTCAGATTTTCAGATAGTAAGAAAGATTAGTGGATATATACTGCCTTGGGTTGATACCCTATAACAGCCAGAATCAGCAGATGTCGATCTGCACAACGCACATGTCCATACTGGCATGGCACGCTTGTCTTTTTTTTTTTTCCTCTTGATTGTCAACGCTCTGAGCACATCTCTCTTCCACCTCTACTGCAATTTTTAAAGTGCCTGCATTATTGCCAAGGGTAAAAACAAACGGATAATCCACCTGTATTTCCCGTGCAGGGTACACACTCACACACACACTCACAGTTTACATATACACATCACAGCCAAATCCCTAAACCCAAATAAATCCTTGAAGACAATGATACACATGGTGTGGGGGACGGGGGGGAAATTAAATAGACAACAACCTTTGCAATAATACCACAAACATATTGAACAAAACAGGATAGATAATGCGCAAATAAAAGGGCTGACACAAGAGGCATCATTTTCACAGACCCCAATTCAAGTTTGATTTTTACTAGTTCTCTAGCCACTCAGAACCGAAAACAGTGAACAAATTTGTGTCACCTAAACCAGCATTAATCTGATTCCTACACACCCTGTACAAACAAATCAGAACTCAATGAGGCAGTACTCATTTTGTCGTTGTTGGATAAGCTCAAAACTTTTTTCTTTTTTTTTAATTCTCTCACACTCTTTTCAGCATTTAATTTTCTGGACCTCATAACCTCTGAAGGTGAGATCTGGGTCATTAATTTTGCAAGGACAACAGTTAAATGCACTTGAAATATTTTTGCTGATATTCAAATACGTTTTTAACCATGTAGCCATAGGATATTCATTATACATATATATATTTACAAACTCATTTGCACTTGTATTTGGGACACCGCACGGTTGGTACAGTCATTTTCATATTTTGGTATATGCCACTCTCTCCATGTATTCCGTAATAAGGTTTAAAAAAATGAATAATACAGTTGAGATGTAATTGTCTGGCCGACAAGAGTCAAACAAACCTTTCCATTGAAAGGCAGAGATAAATTTAGATTGGATCAGATTTCTTCAAGGTCACAATACTATATTCCAATAACCCATGCAGTATGGAAGTACACCCAACCAAGGCGAAGACCCTTGTGTCATAATCACAGTATCCCAATTCTTACCATGATGTGGTTTTTTTCCGGTGTCAGATTTGTACTAATACGGGGCCTTGTAAAATGATTGATTTCACATTTTAAAAATGAGAAATTATACTCTTTCACAAAAAACTGAAAAGCTCCAACTTAATATATATAACTTTTATATGTGAAGTCAAAGGTTGGCAAAAATTGCAGACTTACACTCACTCCTTATACCAAGTATTAATTAAGGATTACATACGCAATCCATATATGGATATAATCCATCTGACGTAAAGCCAGTGAAGTATTCAGTGGGAGCTTTCAGTTTTGAATAAAAATATAAAATCTACAAACTGAGTATGCGTGATATCGGATTCAACACAAAGTGAGATAACTGCAATGCACTGTATACCGACACAGAACATAACAATCAGTCATGATCTACATAATTTTTTTATTGGTTGAACCTTCTTAACTTTTTATCCAGGTGTGTAAGAACTTCACCCAAAGGCCACTGGACCCAACTCTTCACATTGTCTGCCTGGTATTGACACACTGCATCTTTTTGAGGAAAGCTTCCGCTTTTCCTCAACACACCTAATGATGCAAATTATTTCCAAGAAATCAACCTGGAGAATAGACGTTGCAGTGAAACGTATACAGCATGTTAAAAAGATATGAAAGTATTTCAGAATTAGCCCACTATAATAATTTCTGAAACCAGTGGCACCTTGTTTATGATCAAGCCCACAGAAGTTAGATGGTTAGAAGGATGTTTAAGGCACTCACTACGGCCCCCCAAAAAAATACAACCTAAAGAAGCCCATGTGTATGTTTCCAACCATATCGCACTTGCCTGCTGTGGAAGCAGACCATATCGCTCTTGACCATATTTATCACTGGTTTTAAATCTAATGATTTTTGTGTGAAGTGCTCCTCTGAAAAACAAGGAAAATATCTTGGTGCCAGTGTCTTATGACTATGGAAGACCTTTTGGCAGTCCTTTGGACTGTTGGGAGAAAAATAACTATAGCTACAATGGTCTCCTTGGAGAGAGGGAGAGAGAATGGATCCTCTTTCCCTGGCAAGACTTTTCATAAAAAAGTGTAAGGCTCAGGAAAGGCCATAAACTAAAAACGCCGGTGCCCATCTTGGGGACACAACTTATATTTCCAGCTCAAAGCTTTAATGTCTGCACACAATAGCACATTCTGTCCATGCTCACACACACCCACACACTCACAAAGTTTCAAATTTGCTCGCAACTGCTGTAAACTTTCTCCTCAGTCCCTTAGTGCAATCTAAACCCTGTGCTCCTTACAACCCTAATCACCTATCACAGTAACAAGCGCCGCCCCACCCACAACACTTGCAAATATGGGCAAAAATATGTCCAAGTACTACAAAAATGGCCCATTTTATATATGGCACATACATTTTTATAAAATATAATAACAACTTAAGTGCATTCAATGACTTTTACAAGAAGTCATCATATTAAAGAAATATCTATGGTGGTCCAAAAGCAGGTATACAGGAGTTGCATATGTTGAAGTTATTTGATAGTCTTTCTCTTTAGGGTAGGCAAGGACAGCCGGCACACTGATGAATGACCAATGAATGTTGGTGCTGAAACACAACTGGAAATTAGAAAACATAGAGACCGTTAGAACGGGGGCTGAAACCATCAGGAACTGTATACCGACGTTTGGGCCACCTGTGTGTGTATTTATATACTAGTTGTATATATGGGTCTTCAATGTACATTTGCTGATTTCATAGTTCAGAGTGAGGACGGAAAAGACCTCCACCCCCTTCCCTCATGCAGTTCTAGAAGTAAATAGATTTGTGTAATAGCATTCTGATACAATACATTTACAGGATTTAAATACTAAAACCCAGGAAGAATTTTACCTTGTCTATATTTCAGCTACACACACACACACACACACACACAAAAAAAAAAACTGTCATTACAGATCTAGCATAAACCAGACTGTATCCAACAAATTTTTCTTTTTCAAAATATTTAATTTTTCATACGAAAAGGCGTGTGAAAGAATTCCTCTCTGAGTAATTCTGAATAAAAGATGAAAACTTGTTGAAGAGAAAATGGACAAAAAAAACCTTTCTTCTTGTAACATGTATGAAAAATACCATAGACATTCTAATTTTAAGGTTTCTATCTGTAAGGAGAGAGAGAGAGAGAGAGAGAGAGAGAGAAATGTTGTGCTCACAACATTCAGCCAATGAGAATGAGAGGCAAAATGTGAGCATGTGAGCCTCATCTCAAAAAATAAACCATACCCTGCTGCAGTCCATCTGAGAACATGCTCTGGGCAAACATGAGCTAGCTGCTGGTTAAAAGGGGAAAGGAATGTGGTAGAAAGATGAAAAGAAAAGACAAATGGAGAGAAAAAAGCAGGACGCAGGTCCCAGTTTGAGCCAGTCTGTCATTAACAGATTACAAAATTACTATTAAAAACTAAACAAAGACAGTAGGCTTTAAGTGCAAATTAAAGTGTGAATGTAGTTAATTTCATCCCAAACTTCATTCAAAAAAAGAAAAAGAAACAGAAAACAAAAAAAAACTAAAACCGAATGCAAACATTCCATCACACCTGCCAGGCCTTAACCTAGAGGAACAGATATAGAATAGGGTGTATGACCAAACTGTATAACAAAGTAACAGATATTCCAGGCGAAATGTCAGCTAAAGTCTATGTGCATCTATTATACTTGTTTCGGAAGTCGTTTTAGGCAGCTCCAACCTCCACAGTCTCTTCTTATCATCTTGTAGTGCAAATGCAATAAGCCAGCAGGATTTTTTTTTTTTTTTCAGTACAAAAAGAAAAATGATTAAAAAATAAGGAAGCATGTTGGAGGAGATGCAACGCGTTCAGGCTTCCCGGAGTCCTCTTCCCGGCTGTGCCGATCCCTCGGACACACCGTGGAACAGGCAGCCCTCTCCACTGGCTCCATGCCAAAGTGCTTCACAGCCCCCTTACGCCCCTCATACATTCCAGCCAGCCTGACCCCATCCTTGGTCTCTCAAACAGAAAAGGGGCAGATTTCTTTCAAACTCGACATATGCAGGCAACTACAGTCGGAGCAACTTCCTTGTCGTCCGCCTCATATTAGGTTGCATGCAAGTTTTTGCATGTGTGTGTGTGTGTTCGTGGAAGGTGTCGGCCACAAGTCTTGTGCGTGCGTTGCGTGCCTTGCTGCCCGTGTCACAGACTTCGGGACGAGTGCCGCACGTGAAATCGCACACTTGTGTGATGGGGTGTCCCTCACATTAAAGGCTTTATCTACAACATGTAATCCTGTATTCAGACAAAAAGCCTTTAGTAATTATTCAGGTGAGATGAGATCCTTTAGAAGGAAAGCCATTGACACCTACTGGCACCAACGTTTTCCCAAGGATTTTAATCCAAACCCATATTAAAAGGGGATCTGCTGGGAGGAAGGTTAGACTAACCATATCATACTGATATATACATTATGTACCAACTGGTGAAACATGTTGTGTAACCAAACACCTACACACTTCTATAACTGGTGGGAATTTTGTTGTAAAACAATGAACCAAATACCAGATTTTAGTTCCCTGCAAAGCAATGTTTGTTCTTCCTGTCCAAACTGCTGTGCAGTTTTTTTCAGCAGGCAGATAATGATCCTGTAATTTTCAAACAATCTGTGTCACTCTTTTTAAATAATTTATACTCCCACACTTCTGCCATGTTTCTACGAAAAACAAGGCAGCCTACTTTTAATACGTTTAATTCCTTACAACTATAACACACACAGTACACTTTGTGTGTGTGTCTATTTCAAAGCTTGCTTTAATTACTTTTCAGAAGAGATCAAGGAGTATCAGTGTATGCGTGAATGTCTCAAGTGTAATTGAAGTAAAATAGGAGTACTTTTTAATATAGTTCTAAACTATGTACTTGGCATTATAATACGAAATCGATTAGTCACCTAGTGAATATAAAACAACAAAAAAACAACTAAAACACCACACGCGCGTGCACACACACACACACACACACAGGAATCATACTATGCATTCAATTCGCTCTCTGAGTTTCAGAGAATACAAGTGCAGCTAACAATGGTGACCTGATGCTTTTTGTGTGTGTGTGTGTGTGTGAGTGAGCGAGAGACTCCTCCAGGTGAGTAGCTGATGTGTGGTGTGTCTGTACTGAACAGGCAGCTGTGTGCAGCGATGCGTTTAAGAGTAGCGTGCGTTATGTACCTTGTGTGGCAATGTTCCCTTTCAAGGGCAGAAGGTGGAAGATGGCGGATGGTGGAAAGGCATTCCTCATTGGCCGTTTATCCGCAAACCCTCCCCAATCTCCTCCCCCCGCTGTCTTTCAGGCGAGGAAGGAGGGCAGGCCCCGCCCCCTGCCTCGCCCTCAGGGGGGAGGCGAGCCACCCCTGCCACCGTTCCCTCCGGAGATCTCTCCAGGGGGGCCGCCTCTCCTTCCGGCTCCTCTTCAGGATGGGGCCCGTCCAGATTAGGCTCTGCCCGCTCGGTGGCCGACTCCGCCCCGGGGCTGGCCCCGACGGGCTGCAAGGGAGTTCTCAGAGTCTCTCGCCGCTCGGCGTAGAGCCGCTGCTCAAACGGCGCCAGGGGCTTGAAGTCGGCCTCAAAGGGCAGCGCACCTCCCACCACATGGCTAACGGCCACGGCTGCCCCGCCCCGGTACACTTCCATCCCGTCCGGCAGCATGGACTTGATCTTGGGCAGCCAGCGCTTACGCACCCGTCGGGCGTTGGTGCACATGTCGGCTGCGATGACATTCATCTCGCTCTCCTTGAAGTTGGGGGCGAAGTTCTGACAGTAGACTGCAATGGGGGGGGGTGGAGAAGTGTGACTACAAAGCCTTTTGCAGCTACATCCTTCTGGGATGCAGTCAATTCCCCCGACAAATCAGCTCAGTTGCCCAAATAAGTTTAGATGCAGAAACAGATCAAACAGCAAATAGAAACAAACACAGTGAAAAATAAAAACGGCTAGCCCTTCAGTGCAATGGTGTTGCCTGCAACAGTGCAAGGAGAAATCCAAGAGACACTCACGCTTAACAGCGTTGAGAACGCGGCTGTCCAGGGGTTTCCGGCTGGGATCGCTGGTGGAGGAGCGAATTCCAGTTCCACAGCTGTTGGCCAGTGTGTTCCTGTCAAAGAGGTACCACAGTCACCCCCAGATTGCAAACACAAGTATCATTCGCAGAGAACCCACCTCACACATGGATGTGTGCACAAAATAACACTAACGCACTGTATCAACAAGCATGTGAAAATAACTTCATGCTGCGTCCACAGCGATTTCTGTAAAAAAGCATGGACAACAACAAGTTTCCGAGTCAGTTTCTGGGAGGTTTCACAATCCCAGTGGTGCCTGCTAGCGACACAGCAAAGCTCCATGCTTTGCACTAAATTACAAACATTCTTATATCCCTCTAAACCACTGGTGATGAGCTCTAAACACTATCAGCATGCAGGAAATGCCAACAAAGGGAAAGGCAACACGTGTGACAGGCCTCGAGAGGCAGAGGCACGAACGGTCACGTTTTGTGTGATGTGTAAACCTTTATCCGTATGCATTATAAAAATGCCCATCCTGGTCTAGATACTGTCTAAATATTCCATTAGCACTAGGGCCTCCTCTCAGCGTCCCATTCATGTGCTTTCCAACCCAACGTCACTCTCACTGTTCCACTCACCTGTCGAAGAAGGTGGCCAGGAGGCGTCTCAGGAGCACTTTATGCTTGATGCCAGCACACAGGTGGCAGTTCATCAGTTGCCCTCTAGTCATGAACACACCAGTGCCTGTGGGGGGGGGCGTCAATCATATATTAGCGGGGAATCTGGGAATCTGAAAACCTCCGGGCTCCACAATCAACGACTATTGGCAAAAAATAGGTCCACTGGAAGTATTTAGCTCTTTCAATAAGTAAATCACTACAATTAATTATATATAAAAGAACAGCAGCAGCAGCATCAGAGATTGCTGTCGATCAAGCTCATTTATTAGAGAGGGATTTAGCTAGCCATCAATGTCAAGCTGATAATGCCATTTAGCGTACATTAGTCAGTGTGAGGATATATTCTCCGCAGCGCAGAACGGCAGCCTACCTCCCACGAGCTCCAGCTTCTCTCCGGGATCCCCCTCGGAGTACAGCTTGGGGTGGCAGCGGTACCCAATCTGGCTGATGAGGCTGGCAGGCAGCGCCACCAGGTCCCGGCGAATCAGCACGCAGGACCGGCTCTCCAGCGACAGGGGCATGGTCGACATCTCCTGCTTGTCCTGGACTGAGTGAGGAAAAGGGATTTGCCGTTTCACTGGTTATGAAGATGTTTCAAAAGAGGCAAACAAGCCCATTTTCGTGCATTTCTGTTAGACATCTATCTGCCTTAGTATATGAAATATATGCATTTTTCCCTGCTGAAAATAACGAAGTAAATTTAAGCAAATTTCTTAATTTAAATAGTACTTTTGTGAGCACTTGCAGCAGACAGGTAAAATGGCTGTTGTTACATTTATCTTTCTCTTTTCATCTTTTGTCCCCGGCAGTCAATCAATTTCTATTACAGACGGCTATCCATAGAGAAAGCCACTTTCACAAATAATGGCTCAAATAGCATAGATTCCAGTACCAAACAAACCGAAACACACTACATTCTCCATTTAAAACAATATTCCATTTAAAACTATTTAAAAGCTACAATACAAAAATACTTGTAATCAGGAAAGATAAAAAGAAATCGCTGTGATATTTACTGCCATAGGGGATAGTGGAGCGGCCATAGATCTGCCCATAGGCATCCTCAGTGATGCTGTCGTATGGCTCTTCCTCAAACTCCTCGTCCTCGTTCTGGTAGGAGGTGGGGCTGTCGGTGGTGGGTAGGCTGGAGGCGCCAGGGCTGGAGCGCTCCCCAGAGGTGAGGGGATACGGCTGCATCCCGGGTAAGATGACGCTGCCGCCTGAAGCCGTGTAAAAGAGCGAGCCGCCCCCCCTCCCAAGGCGGCTTCCCCCGTGCCCTCCGGCCTCCCCGCTGGCCCTCCGCTGCCCCGGGCCGTAGTGCACGGGCTCGCCCCCCGTCTCCAGCTTGATCCTCCGGGCGGCCGCCACCGCGGGCATCGGGAGTGACCAGCCAGGGCCGCCCAGGGCGGGCACGGCTGGGTTGCTGGGACTCTGCGGCTCGGAGCCCAGGTCCTCGGCGGCGGCGGTCTGCGAATCGCAGTGCGGCGAGTTGGCCTTGAACATCAGCTCCATGCCCCGCTCCACAATGTGCTGGATCTGCAGGTAGCCGGCCGTGTACATCACCACCAGCTGCTCGCTGGCCGCCATGGTCAGCTTGCCCGTGTAGCAGAAGGACAGGATCTGCTGGAAGCAAGCGGGCGCCACCGAGGAGGGCAGCTCGAACAGGCTCTTGGAGCTGCCACTGAAGAGGTCGCGGAAGTAGAGGCTGCTGGCGGCCAACACGGCTCGGTGGGCCTTGAAGGCCTGGCCGTTCACCACGATGGATACGTCGCAGTACTGGCCCAGCAGCCGCTGCTCGTTCAGACAGCCCAGCACCATGCTGCCGAAGTTGGGGATCTCCACGTGTAGAAGTTGGGACATTATGGCGGCTTCAGGACTTCACTGGGGGCAGGGCCAGCTTGGTGGACATCTGTTGGAGAGACAAATGACGAGATCACAGAGTTGGAACCTGCCAACAAGACCATAAAACTAGTAGCAACTGCTGTGACCCAATCACAGCCATTTACAAGAACACGGTTACCACTTCCCCCCCTGCGACCTTTGTTAATCTGCCCCTTGTGTCTGGCCTGCCTCTGCGACTTTCGGAATTGAGTAATGCTCCATTAGGTTACCATGAAAACACCTGCTCATTCCCACAGTCGAACACCTCCTCATTCCCCTGCCTGCCCCACCATCACACCACCTGACCTGGCGCTGCACAACGGGACGACCTTTGGGTAAGTGAAGAAAAGGCTGTTGGACCCAGCAAGTTTCGCACGTTTGCAGCCCAGAAAATGAAAGAGACAAGCGTTCCAGTCCTCTCTCTCTCTCTCTCTCTCTCCCCTGCTCGCTCTCCCTCCTTTGAGAATGAAATCAACAAGCGCTGCAGCTGGAGAGAGCGTATCAATGATGAAAGGAAAGGGAGGTCCTGTGTGCCATCAATGCCGCATCTATACGTCGCAGCGAGAGGGAGGGATGGAGCGGGGAGGGAAAAGAGAAAAGAAGACAGGCTAGTTACAGACAGAACCCAGGCAGGGAGGGGAGAACGCACAGCAGAAAGAAAGAAAGAAAGAAAGAGTTATTTAAGGACAGAACGAGTGATTTAGAGACATGCGGGGCAGGAATAGCCGTTGCAGAGAGGGAAGGGGTCACGTGGAAGAGTGCATTTCGCATGAAGGAAAGGGGAACTGAAAGAGAGTTGCTCGCATGAAGATAACCAGGTGGCACATCCTCGGCTTGAAGTACGAGTTCCACCGCAGCAAATTCTCAAGGGGTTTCTTTCAAGCGACAAAAGTTTGGAACCTTTTTCTGTTACATTCTTACATGACTCATTGTTATTAAAACTCAGGTTTAAGATAGCACACTTCATAGGGCCGCTTACTTTTCAGGAAGACCTGCACAGAAATCTCCGGCAACATCATCAGAACTAAGACAATCCCCAGTTCAGGAATGGTCTCACCCCGATTTCAATTCAGACCCATTTCTAACCGCTTACACTGGACAGAGTGTTGAAACCAGTGATTGGCCATGTACACATGTGGATATGGTTGAATATGCAAGCATATTATTAAAGTTGACATTATTACCAGTTCCTGAGCAGACACAGAACTGAATCCAGAACAATGGAGTGCAGGTATGTCTGAATGCCATAATGGGCACTGGGCTCTTTTTAATCTATGCTTTTCCCTTTAAACCTCAACAGCTCCTATGTATGAATGGCAGCCCAGATTCACGCCCACAAAGACACATCTGGTCACAGAGCAACTTACAGATTTGGGGAAAAAAACTTCCTCGCCGGCTAGGCCAGCATCCTAAAAAAAACTGCCCTTCAGCGGTGTTTAAAAAATACCCCCCCCCCCCCCATTTCTGCTTTTATACTTTTTTAGACTCCAGAGATTGCCAAATTAAATACAAGTCAAAAAGACACAAAGCAGAGCATGTACTACTCACCCCCCACTTGTCTAGTTAGCAGAAGTCAGTAAAAAGGGGGTCTAACCCCATTTGCATTGCATTCACGCTCCACTCTGAAACGCAGCCTCTCCCATTTCAGAGTGCTGGAATGGGCCCGTGTACGCCCTCCAGATCCCGCCCCCCTCTCCCGCTCTCACACTCCCCCCCGCTCTGCAAGCTACAGTCTGGCTGCCAATTAATGCACAGCGCTGCACTGCAGTGCCCGCCACAGCCAGGCATGCTGGGTACAGAGTCTACAGACATGAACGTACGTGCCAGCCCGGGGGAGCAGTGAATGTGTCGAGTCAGGCAGACAGGACGCCGCACTAAATATAGACTTTGTTCGTCTCTGATAACAAGAGAGAGAGTCAGAGAGCGGTGGCCTTGATCACCTTGTCTGGTTTGTGGTAACCCGGTGCTCTTTATGGGGTCTGGCTTTGGAGAAGAACACAGGAATGATATTAGGGTTCAGCTACTGGTGCACCTGAAAACACTGCGATTCTGGAATGCGGGATTCTGGACAGTGAGCAACTGCTGCTGGGAAATCGTACTTCTGTATAATGCCGGAGTTTTGAAAACTCGGGCATGACCCTTACATGCAGCTTTCTAGAGGAAGCAACACGTTGTTATAACGACTGCCGAACAGTTCGCGTGAACGTGAACAGCCCGACGGTGCTAAACTCTACTCAAAAACTTCCAAACGCCACTTGTGCCCAAGTATCCAGACACAGAGCTCCATCCATAGTGAAGCAGCACAGCTCCCTGGCAACAGGCCAGCCAATCAGGACTCTGGATCCACTGCATAACAAAGATTGAATTCTGAAGCTCGGGACGCAGTTGAAGCAGCGGGCATTAATGACAATGATCCTGAAACTTTGCGGAAATTACTCCAGAAGAAACCACAGTGCAAATGTATGAGCAGGTCGGTACAAAACAGTTTGAATAAAAGTAGAAGGAATCAAATATTGACCCTAAGTTGTTAAAACAAATTTGAGCATAGCACTAATTTTTGCACTGTAGTTATGTTGGCTGGGTTTCATGAGGCCGCAGAAAATGTTCCATTATACAACTGTGTCAAATGGTTGCGGAAGGGGGGTGGCTCAGATTATTAGGGTTGCAAATACATACCCTGTGCTGAATCCACCAACCAAAGTCACAAAAAGTGCTGTAAAAATGAGGCTTACATAAAACAAACCAAGAGCAGTTAACCAGAAAACATCCTTATGCCTGGTTCACACAAAAACTACGATAGATTTAACTAAGCCATTAAATTCCATAAAGGTTAAACCAACTCTTACTTCCACTCCAAATGAACAAAGCAATCCAGAGGTCATTCTCTTAGACTGAATCATGAGGCTCATGCAAAAAAAGACATTAAAAAAGGAACAAATCCTGTATCTGATACTCTGAAATGAAAAATTCATTTAATGTGGCCGGCAGACGGCGGTTTGATTTTGGCCTGATCCCCATTGTGAAATACTACCCCACCATGCCTCAAGGTGAAAGCTTCCTCTGCTCAGGGATGTTGACGGCTCCCTTCAAATCCTGGCCATGGCCTTAGCAGGCTGGGCTGAAGCTAGCATAGACGGCCTGCCACCAGCGGTTTTCGCTGAAGAAACGACCTAAATAAGGCACAATTCACACAGAGATGGACAGGTCGGAAATAGGCGCATCAAAGATGAGGGGCATGGTATACGAGTCAATGTTGCAGAACCATTGCTGCCAGGGTGATGTTCTTATCCAAAGCAATACACTGACTACGTCTAATACAGTAACTTATAAAATATGGGAGGTCGTTAGATGCCATTTTCCCTTCGGGTACAGGAGTGCCTTCCCATTTAATATGAAAATAACCACATTCAAGGACAAGAATTGAGAAAGTGAGGGCTTGAGCACTACTAGATTAGACTAAACGATCGACCCATTCCCTGAACTGACTACCGCTTTGAGCGTATTCACTGTAGTGGAGTGTGGGCTAAAACAATTAATCAGGATACTGGCGGCTGTGCCTTTATACAACATCTGCAAAAGCAGTTTAAATAAAGTTGTTCCAAAATAAACACAGTCGTCATGATGCCAATGGCAATCCGTCAACCAATGTCTATGGCATGTGCCTTTCCCCAGCTTCCTTCTGAGATATCATCAAATCCATATTTTCTAAAGATCCTCCCCTTCACCGCCTCCTGATTCCTAGAGAGGGCCTGTTGATGGGGGAAGTCCCTGACCTCCATTGGTGGGGGTGGGATGATCAGAGGCATCCACGAGGAACCTGCTGTCAGCAGGAGATGGAGTGGACAGACAAGTGTCTGGAGCAAGGGTGGGGGAAGGGTGTCATTCTAAGGAGGGCAGGAGGGTAAACAAACTAGACGTGGCAGTAGCAGAATGGGGTCAGGGTGCCGACAGCGACAGTGGAGGATTGGCTTGGCCGTGCTCTTAGGGGCGGGGCAGACAGCACGATGGAGAGCATTTATTGGACAGCAGAACAAGGGCGGGGCGCTTGGTAGGCAAAGGCGACAGAAATCAGACTGCTTACTCTCCTAGCATGGCCTGGTTTACATCATTGCTCAGCTCTTCCCAGGCCAAACACATACAGTAGCAAATGAAAAAAAGGCATTTGATACAATTCACCAACTGATACAAATGCATCATTTTCTATTTTTTATTCGTTTTTATAATTAATTGTTTTCATTCACCTCCTGACACGCTCTCCACAAATTAAATCACAACATTGATACAAAAGTAGCTGCAGGGGTAATTACGAAAGCCTGAACTTCCCGTCAATCAAACAGTGAAAACGGAGCCAGATTTTTGTACAGTAAGCCTGCAGTCTGCGAGGCTGTGCAGCCGGACTCCATGCCCGCGAATTTCATCAAGGTGCTGTGTGCTATGCAGAGGTGAAGTTTGGAGCTTGCGGCAATGCCCCTGTGCGTGGTATGCTAGGGAGGGTGTGGGGGTGGGGGCACACTTGAGTGGCGTTGCTGTACCGTACGCCGCCATAAAAAGTCAATTTATAAAGCTGCAGTGTTCCGTCTGCCATCGAGTCGCTGCCTTTTAAGGACGAGACGCCCAGATCCTTTATGAGTCAGCACTATTGTACTATTGTAGAGAAACAGGAGACTCAGACAGAAGAGAGCGTGTCAAAAGAGTCAGGAAAGACCACAGAGTGGGAAGCAGAAGAACAAAACGCATCAAGCTCACAGAACGCTGGCTTACAGATCATACCGTCCTACTCTACCACTGCCTCCAAAAAACATGTTTACTGGGGCTCTGGCTACAGGAATCTCAGTCACGCCTGCCTTCCCTGTGACCATATTAAGTCCTCATAATGTTAATCGGAAAGCCACTTAAGTCTATACAACGTGCTTCAATTACGCAATCTCAATGTCAATCATCACGGCCTACAATAAGGAATCTCTGCGGTTGGCCCTTCATTAGAAAACCATCTCCAATGGCGCTACGCCGAACACAAACAAAATGAACAAAAAGGCCCTGGACGCGCCACTGAAGAGCGGGACGCCTCGGCAGAGTGGAAAGGAGAGAGATGGCACAGAAGCGCAAAACCGTTTACTTGTCTGGCACAGCGACTGCAGCACTGTCGGAGCCCGGCCCGGGTGCCCAGTGGGGCTGCGGATTGCCGCCTCCTTCAAATTCCAGGCTTTTTCCGTTGCACTGGCATCGTACCAGGGCCCTGGCCCAGTGCTGACACACCGAGAACAGGCGAGGGAGAAGGAACCTTAAATAACTGCACATCTAATACACTAGTTCAATGTATCGTTGCCAATGCAGTAATAGCTTCGGATTCCCTATAGCAGCCATGTATGAACGCATAGCATTGTACCCATCTATGCTCTCTAGCTCCGAGGGTCATTCAACTCACTTGTTTCTTTTTGTGCCTTGGACTGTTTCACTTGCTAATAAAAACATGCAAATTATCCACGAAAAGAAGTGTCCTGCTTCTCCAGATCATTAAAAACCTTTTGCATCCACTTCAAAGATTTACTAAGAGATTCTCATTGCAGATTTACATATATAAATATACTTACTAAATATGATATATATTTACACACAAACATACACATATTTACATGTAAAATCATAATAGAGTGTGTATTGTTAGAATATCGTTAGAAGGATTTTCTGATGCGTATTTATGATTTTTTTTGTTTTCTGCCTATTTTCATTAGTTTAATTTTTTCCCCAAACATAATGGGATGGCAAGGAGAGACGAGATTACTGTGACGCACAGAAGCCATTTCTTTCCTCAAGGGGTTAACAGACAA
The DNA here is from genome assembly GCA_025775045.1 of Hiodon tergisus. NCBI lineage: Eukaryota > Metazoa > Chordata > Actinopteri > Hiodontiformes > Hiodontidae > Hiodon > Hiodon tergisus. The sequence continues at coordinate 4,188,420 of JAOVYW010000036.1, read as the reverse complement.
GGTGAACCCAAAACACACATACAGGCACAAACATAAGGAGGAGGGGGGTGGGGGCCTGCTGCCCACATGACACGTGATATTATTACCAGGAGTCATGCCAAGGGCCAACTGTACTTACCAGAAAACTCTGACAGGCGAGGGGGAAAAAATCTAAAACAAAAAAGTAATTCAATTTTTTCCAAGAGCAGCTCCTGCAAGCATACTTGGAAAAAGTCACACTACATCTATCAACTCTCGAGTAATGAAGAAAGGACAAAGCGTTGTCATAGATGTCAGGCGAACGGCTTCCGAGTAGAACGTTTCTTTTTCATTGTATTGGTTCTTGGACGGCTTCCTGAAGAGCACACAGTGAACAGTTGTACTTTAAAACAGTTCACTCCTACACAGAGAGCTCTCGCCATGCTAGCAATGTGCACGCTTGGTGAGCACAGATAGGAGGTAGGAATCTCTCCCCCACCCCTTCTCTCTCTCTCTCCCGGAACTGCAACAGGACAAGGGAATTTCTGATGATGATGATAGTAGTGTTGAAAAACATGTAAAGAATGAAATATTTTTTTAAAATTTACTACGGACCAGAACACTTTGAGAGAGCCTTATTTCACCACTTGCAAAACAAAGCAAAAATAAATAAATTCTTAAATCTGCTACGCAGGCTACATGAAAGTAGGAAAAGAAAAAGAATTAGCATTTAATCTTTTCTCAGACCAACCACTGTCCTGCTGTATTGAACACTTACAGACTGAACTTAGAATGTCAATTAAGAGAATTCTCAATTAATAGAATTCTCTCTCTTAATACTAGAACAATGCTATGAACTTTGAAACTGGGATTCTGCAACCGGAGACATGTGACACATGTACTTTGTTTTCGCACAGGCTAACCGCAACATGAGTCTTACTTAGGAGAGCAATAAAGGGTGCCTGTTCTGTATCATATACCCTTCACACTGTCGTCCCTATTGATTCATCTTCTCTTTTTTTTTTTAACCAAGCGTGTTATTAAATGATGCTTAGTCACCTTTCCAGCAAGCATCAAACACATATTTAGGCAGTGAAAAACTCCACCCTCAGGTACTTTCAAAGGTAACAAATTAAGATCTTTGCTTTTATTCTCAAGGTCAACATTTCACACACCACTCTCTGGGTCACAGGGGTGATGGATTATTAACAGTCATTTTTTTATTTATTCAAATGCACTGGTAATGAAGAAAACTGTAATATCAAAATTGTTCAATTTTGCAGCATCATTATATTGAAGTGATCTCATTACCCTTGGCTCAAGCATGACTTGACGTGCTCAGTTCAGATGAAACACGTTGTTTATTTTCACTACGAATCCCACAATACAGTGCTTAGCAGCCCTTAAAAGGACACAGCAAAGAGAACAGGGACAGTAAACAGAACAGAAAGCAGAGAGAGAACCGATTACATTCAGTGTAGATGACGCAGATGCTCATGAAGTCGTGGAACAAGGCTAGACTTGGGTACGAAAGCCCATGCAACAACAAAACAAACGCCCCCATCTCAGAACACAGTGCCAAACTTCCATTGAGTTTTGGAAACTCCACACCTTTGTATCCCTCTTGCTTATCAGACCAACACGAGTATGGTGGAACCTGGTTCCCTCCAGACTACTTTCTCTGCAGCACCTCCCTCAGCGGGAAGGCCACATGAGACCAAATGACAGAGCCACACTTCACACGCTTGCCACAGTTCCCTCAGCTTGCTGGCTTTGTGGTCACAGTGACACACGACACAGCACCAGGCAAACGTCAAACACTGCATGTTATGGGCATCTTTCAGGCATTACATCATCGCAGTGGACCCCTCAAGCCCTCATAGTTTGAATCTTGGCATCGCTGAAGGTCATAAAACAGTAAGAGGAATAACAGTGAGAGCCAATAAATCAACAGTGTGCACAGAGTATTTTTTTTAAATGTATAATTTAATTTCAAATCACAAAAAATAGTTTTTGCAAATAATTCGGCCTGACATTACATGCAAGACAGTGATAGCTATTTTAGTTCTTTTTTTTGGAGATGAGGTCAAAAGGCCTTGCGAGTGAGATAATTCAAGTATACATAAAAATCATAGTTATGACATTGATCTAGTTAAAAGTAGCCTCGGCCAGACAATTTAATTTAGTTTTGTTATAAATGTTTTTGTTAGGCTCAATTAGTACTGCCCAAGCAGCTCCAACTTAATTGGCATGTGTATGGTATGCCAGTGAAGCTAGTACTCACTCAAACTTCCCTCTAAATCCTTTTCCCTAGGATCAGAATACGCATTGTATGCACAGCATTATGGCTCTCTCCTTATCTCATACACTATTCAAAATCAGTTTTCGCTCAAGTGCTTTTGGTTGCGTGACGACAGCCAGGAGCTGTGTCAATAATTGAAATATTTCAGTCTCAATGTAAATTTGCCAGGATTGTTAGAGGACAGAACCAGAAAATCATTCTTCTTTATGATTTTGCTGCTGTGGGTTGAGTCCTCGCGGAGTGAAACCCAAAGCAATTGGCAATGCTATTAAGTAGCTCCAGCAAGCAAAACATACATGGCCTCCAGCTGGGTTTTAGCCAAGCATTCTACTCATCTCCATAAAAACCTCAATTTGTTCTGTCTTTCTAAAAGATTCTGCTTTCATGGGGTGTAGACTATGTTTAAGAATTAAGATGCAGCACAAAAAAAATTAAAAAATAAAACCCCAAACAAACCAGGCCAATGGGAGTTGGGTCAGAAATTGCCTTTCAGCTTTGTACTCACCTACCCAGAGTTAGATGGAGTGTATAAAGCACTTAAAAGAAAACCACTGCACCAGACTCCATGCACTCTCCAGAGTTATCTGTGGTACTGTTAGAAAAAATAATAACCCAAACAAATTCCACAAGAAAAGAAAAAGAAAAGAATGACATGGCCTCATCAACTGAAGCTAATCCAGACTGCAGCTTGCAGTTTCCTGACAAAAGGGGTCTTTTGGGAGCCTTCGTGTGGAAACTGGTTCTCATTTTTTTTTAAATTGTGTGTCTGGCATGACAGCTGGGAAGAATTTCAGTGTGGCGAGTGTCCAGTGAATGAGAGCCCTGTGAGCTCATGGATGTAAGCCACAAAACTACAAGCTACACACAGGAAGTGAACTGGCTCAAATATATCCACCCACTCATTGACACAATACTGATGGTGATGATCAAGAGGACATTTTAAAAAAGCCAGCCCTTTCAGCAGGAACCATTCCAAAACTCTCAAGTACCTAGGCCAGACACAGGAAAAGTGAAAGAGACATAAAGACAGAGAACGCATGATGCTTTACTGTAATAGAGGCACAGTCCTCGGTCACATGTCCTGTCTCAGGGCTACCGTGAACCAGGGTCATGCTCGGTTACTCCTCTCACTGTTTTTTGATCTCCAGCTGCCTTTCTCACATCTGGCTATAGATCTCCACAGTGAACCTGGTCCCACACTTAGAAGGCACAGGGGCCTATAAAGATCACTGGGATCTGTTTGTTCTGATGAAACTTTAAAAGGCCTGTATAAGTAGCCATTCCAGTAGCCAAAAAGAAAAAAAGATAAAACAAAATAAGAAGGTGGGGAGGGCTCTTAAGTAAAGACCAGTATCAGCCAATGCCAGAAAGAAACTAGTGTCAATGAAAAAGCTGCAGAGTTCCTCTCGCTTTGGCGCGATGCTCCTGACCTACCTGGATGCCAGTCTGCGACAAGAGGGAAATTGTCAGAGCTGCAGATCAATTTGCTATGCAAAGCATGTCCATATAGCGCTAGGCAAATTGTCAATCCGCTCAAGACCTTCCTCCTCTGTTCTGTTCTTAAAAGAGACTTGCCGTTTGACACAGACGTGTCAGGCCAGAGAAAGCAAAAGATGTGCATGCGACGAGAGACAGAGCAGTAAAGAGGAGAGAGCGAGCGAGAGAGAAAATAGTGATCTTCAGATAACAAGGATCGGACGATGAACGAACGTATAGCTTCCTTGAGAGGTGTGCACAAGCAGTAATTTAGTACGCTCACATGAACCAGTGCCAAAATTAATTTCTTGAGGTAGCTATACAGAATAAGGTCGATAGTCAATTCAGCCGAGTGAGGTACATTCAGATTTGTGAAACATACATACTTTAATACCGAGTACCCTCCCATCTCATCCTTTTCTTCTATGTAAATTGATGGTAAAGGGGAAAAGTGCTTAGTTGACAGATAAAACAGCAATATTCAACCGTTGTTCTGAACCAGCTGGCCATGATCACTATAATTTACTACAGAGAAGAAGTATGGGTAACCAAACACTGAGCACCCTTGAATTAAGAAATATGTTTTTTAACATAAAACACGTACAGAGAGAACATTCACATTAAGTCTTCTAAGGTTGACATAAAGGTTTCTAGAACTATGTATGATTGAGCTTTTAAAATTAAATGTGAAGCTACATCAACAGTGGACCATTTTAAATTTAAATGAATTTGGTTGTAGTACAACACTCGGCAAAACACGAGACAAAAGGTTAAAGCTACGCGGTGTTAATATGCTTCAAGTAATCGGAATAGCTCTTTCAACTCGTAGAGTATTGGTATTTCTAGCAATTCAAAGTTATGTTAATTGGTATATCCTAATTATATTCTAGGCAATAATAATATTTAAAATTAGATGCACAAAAATATTCTGTAAATCGTCCGGTTTGTCTTTAGATAACGAATGGCATTAAAAGCGATCAACAGTTTATTTTTATAATTATAATATTTATCAAACTGAAAGCAGCTCAGTTTAATATCAACGTAATCTCGTTTTTTGTTATGCTTTGTCCTGATTAGCTCAGCCCAAACACAGACTTAACCACTAGGACTCAAAACCGTAATCACGCATTATACGAAAGCGAACGGACCGTCGATACGCACTCTCACTCTTTCTCCCTTGTACGGAATTAACTTTATCAACCATACTTTTACTCATACCAAACCAAATTTTATTTATCTATATTGGCAGATCTAAAGGAACGTGTTAGTGCGCGTTTGAGTGCGTGTACCGGGGGGCGGGAGTGCTTGGATTGTGACGTAAGATCTTGTGAGCAAATATCATGTCATATTACATTCATTAGCCTACATACAACACAAACTAAAAAATAACAATCGTACTCTTCTTTCTATCTAAATGTCCACCGTGTTTATAACTGCAACATTCACAATTAGCATAAACATCCTCGGACAGCACAGTAGCTAGCTAACTCCATATTCACATTCCTTCACAGCGCTCTTCAATGTCGCAAATAAAGTTGGTTTATCAAATCAATGGCATGGTTAGGAGGGGCACAAAATAGCAACACGGACACAAGAAATTAAACAACGATGAGCTGGTATATCACCCATTGAACAAACAAACCCGAGGGTATAATTTATCGATACGACTCTTAAATGACTTTTAAAAGACACTTATAATTAACCCAAATAGCATAACAGTTAACTACAACTGTGAAACCGTATGCCTTAATAATCTTTAACAGCTTGCAGGAATTACGAAAAAATTACCGGATATGTCTCTCCTCCATAAAAGCGTCAACCTCCAGCTACTGACGGTCCTTTATTTCTTAGGATATAAACTTACAGGGTCCAAATTTGCAAAGGCCCCTATCCTCGTTTGCTCTCTCGCTCGAACTCCCCCCTCTCACTGTGTCTGTCTCTTTCCCCGTCCAGGAAGGGAGTGTGGCTCATATGAACGGCAATTGAACTGCACTCTCCCTGACATCATTCTGCTAAGAGTTTTTAAAGACACAGACGTTGGTTTCAAGAAGAAGCACCTGAGTGTAGACAGATAAAAAAAAACAAAAAACTTGCACTTGTAAATCTTACATGCTTTACAGTACACAAGCAAAATTCGGTAAAACATTGAAGTCGGTATGCATAATCAATGACAGAACACGAACGGTAGCAATGCCTACGAAGTCATACCGCATTCTAGCGAGGTTTTATTATATATAGAGAAATCGAAATTAGAGATCTTTTAGGTCTCTGTTAACTGTTAACGCGATTTTTAAAAATGTCTTTGTTCACCCAGAAAATAAACAGTATGTTAAATAGATAACCTCCAACTTGGAGGAAAACAGGACAAAAACCATACTAGTGGGGAAACTTTTCAGAGAAGCCTGTGCCACAGCCAAACCAAGGACAGCAATCCAACATTTATCAAGAAATTTCTATTATATATTACTATATATCTATATCTGTATTTTTCATAGATAATACAATTATTCATTGCAACATCTGAGTAAAAGGTTGCCAAGAAGATAGCTGAAGAAATAAAAAGCCCCACCAAAGCCCCTCTGGAATTGAGTTCCAAACAATTTAGTTATGTGTATTTAAATCCCCAGCATTGCCTTAATACATGTGTCTAATGGAGACCTTTTTTTTACAATTTTTTTTAAGAAAGTAAAATATTAAGCAACACACTTAATTTTCCTCACAAAAGACACAATAAAGAACTTTGTCGACACTAAACAAATGAACCAAGATGATGCTTTACTGACTCCACTAACTGTTAAAACGATTTGACTGTGTGCCAGCTAGCTCTTTGCTTAAAAAGTAAACAAAATATTCTGATTAAGACTACATTTGCTAGGATATTTCAACAGAAGTTAAGTTAAGAAGTTTTTTATGTATACACAGAAATCTAAATAGAAACCGTAATTATCTCCAAATGTTGCTGAAATCTGACAGCACCCATTAAAACTAGGAATCACTAGTGTGCTTCTGTCATTTATCCAATGAGTAGCTATTATACAGGTATTGTAATTCCCAAATAGTCAAATATGAAATGAAAAATTTCAATAAAATCACTTTCTGCAGAACTTGACATCCTTAAAAAAACTAATATAATAATGTAGCATGAAGCCTTTAGCATGTTTTTATTCTTTTTACTCGTCTTTGGTACCCAGTTATAACTTTTAGCAAGCCATTTTAAATTTGAAAAACTTAATTTAACATTTGAGACACAAGGTGAAATGGAAAAACAAGCATACCTTGGCATGGAAGACAGCTACAGATTTTAATATAGAGGGAACATAATTTCAGCTTAATGTTTTATTCAAATCAAATGGCAGCTGAATTATATATTTTTTTCCTTTTAAGCATAGGCTTCTCTGAAAAGTTTAATGGCTTAATGAACTATCATGAAATAACCCAAAATACAAAGTTATGAAACATTGGCTACATAAGTCAAAATACTGTTTCATACAACCAATAAAAAATGTATCTATAGCAATTGCAATATTCTAAAATTAAAAAACTGCAATCAATTGTTGAATTTCACCAATAATAAAATAAATCCTGCAAAGCAATTCATGTTTAGAGAAAGAAATTAATAAGTTTAAACATCTTGATGTTTTATTCCAATCAAATGGCAGCTCAATTTTTTTTCTCCCTTTCAATCATAGCAGGTTTGAACCACAGATATGGCTAACCTTTATGCAGAAGGATGGCACACTTTAATTAAATTTTCTTGGTGCTTGCATGATGTGAAGCTCGGGTCTTGAAAGTTCTGCAACGTTCAGCTACTTCAGCATTAGCAAATTACTGACTGCTGAAGCCCCCAAGTGACTTGATTTTTAGATCCAAAACAAAAGTAGGAAAACTGACCAACCTTCAGATGCCCTTGCCTGCACTAGTTCTGCAGCTATCACAAGTTAGTTTAGACTTAAATGTTTTTTCTCAGCCTGTGTAGCTAAGTAGCTGAATTACGGTCAAGTATGAGATGTCCTTAGAAACAGAGGGAAGTAAAGTTACTAATAATAACAAAAAAATTGGATCTATTTGTGTATATTTTGCATAACTTCCTGGGGTCATTTTGAGGTTATGTTCATCTGAAGCAGTTTTTACACAAGAAATACACGGGATATTTGTACAGGCTAATAGCAGCATCACACGAACACTTCCCATGCTTTATATCATGGCCAATACAGACTATAGGTGGAGTTTATTGTAAAAAAAAATCAAAATAAATTGTCCAAGTTTTGATATGGAAAATAAATTAACATAAGCGGCACATTAAGAACTTTAATATCATTATGAGATAAAATTTCACGGTTTTTATTTGTACCATTTCTGTAAATATTATGGATATAATTAATACTCAAAAAAAACATTAACAATATCAACACTTCAACAAACAGTTGCCAAACATCAATAAAAATATATAACAAGGCCTTTCTAAGAGGGCCCAAACTTTGAATGTTTAAGCTTCCCAAAAGGAGGACACAAAATTTCACTATATCAGTTTAATCACCAATCATGTTGGCATTCCATACTTAAGGAAGGCATTGCAACCTGCTCCTGAACTTGTATCAGGATATTGACCGGCAGTGATACAGTGTGAATAGTGTGTTCATAGAGGCATTTCATTTTCAGCACAGTGGGGCAGCCTGTCAGATATGACCAGCCAACTATGAGGCTTGTGGTGCCTATAATCCCAGAACAATAGAAGGCTGTGTGCCTCACTCCAAGTTGATGACAACCTCTTGATCAATTGGTCTCTCATGATGCAACACCAGGTATCAAAAGCAGCACTATAATTGAGTGACTGTCGTTACACATTTTGAGGGAGGCATCCGGGGAGTGTATTCTAGAGACAACTCTAAGGCCAGCTCATATAAGATATGAATGACAAAATACAATGAGAACTAAAACATATCATGACAAATCACATATTCAGCCTTCAAAAATTCACTTTTGTCCATTGTTGTACTCTTTTAACAGCCAAGAGACTGGACCTACAGTCTCCACATAGAAGAAACCCCAAGATTATAACTATTCTCAAGCCACATCCACCTACTTACAAGCCTGGTCTTCTGTCAACAAAGCAAGGCTGGCAAAGATGTTAGTGTTTGGAATGCAAACGGAATGGGAAAAAGACTCCAAGCAGTAGGTGGCACACAAAGCATCATCCTCCCCAAGCACTACATGTCAACAAAGACCATAAAGCACCAGCCTAAGCCACCCACAAGGAACATTGTGACATGGATACTGTAGATGAAGAGCTCATTGAGGAGACTGAAGTCCAAACGGCGGTGGCCCAGCAGCAAAAGGATGACAGACAGCTTGTACTGGAAGCGCAGGAAGATCCGTACGCCGACATACTGCAGGCAGAACAGGGCCGACAGAGCCACCCACAGAAGGGAGGTGAACAGGCTGCAGCCAAAATAGAGGAGGAAACGGATGAAGCCGTACATCCAGCGCGACTTCAGGTAGAGGTCAAAGTTGTTGTACTTGGTGCGCACCAGCTGGGCAGTACGCACGGGCCCGCAAGCCGAGTGCATGCAGGTGGTGTGGGGGCCATGGAAGGAGCGCACCCGTCGGGGGATGGGGATCACAGGCATTGGCTGGAAAAGCAAGCCCCCGGCTGTGGGGAGTCCCAACTGCAGTCCCTGTCCTTGATGCCAGGAGTCCAGTTCAGCATCATCTGCTTACTCAAGATACAGAGGAAATGCTGTTTTACGGGTAGATGTACTCCTCTACTTCAACTTTGCTTCCTTTTCGGAAAGTACTGTTTGGGAAACAGGGTGTCTGCACAGAGTGGTATAAAGACATCTGCAGTTAACAGTAGCAAGCATGCAGCCATTTACAAAGAATATTTAAAATCAAGTACAGATGTATTTTTGTTAACACCAAAAGAGCAAGCCTAACACATCCTACAATTAGCTGGATTGAAGAAGCAGATGAGGATCTGTAGCTATCTTGGATACCATTCATAAATTAAATACAGATGATTACAAGAGATAGCCAAAAATGCTATGGTGAAAACTCAATTCAGTTTCTGTCTTCCACCACTCATCCCAATGAACTGAATTCATATATTGAAGGCAGCCTTTCCATGAGTGTGGCTGCCACGAACTTAATATTGTACATTTTGACAGCTCATTTTCAAAATGAACAACTCGACACACAATATAATTGCTATAAACATTGTCTTTTACCCCATTCAAGCGTGACGTATTATTTTTATTCCATTGTTTTGCGAGAACAATAATAATTAGGTTAATAAGAAACACTTTACCGTTCCATGCTGAATAGAATGATTTCTTCCTGCGGCAAGTACTAGCAAACTAAACAGACCTTATCAATGTTTGGAATCCACCGTCCTTATGTTTGGGGACAAAACTGGTATACTACCAAATACATGCATCGCTTAGAGAATCAAGATATTGTTAGCTAGCATGCAGCGTTAAACAGCTATTAATATGTCGCTGTAACATAATATGCATACGACTGGGATTGGCAAGACGATACTGTACAAAATCGTTGCTATTAAGCAACTGTACACGAAAACTGGTATTTTTATAGACTAAGCGTTATCCGTTTTCATTCCCTGCACGTACATTTAGAATTTTCCTTACGTACAATCAGTGTACAGCAACCGTTTACGGCCAGTCGCAACGTGCCTGAACTAGGTCCACAGCTGTTACCATAACAACTACTCCAATTTGAAGAAGCAGGTTTTAGATTCTTCTAGTGTTTTTATAAGTGCGCTTACTGGTGTTTTATTTATTGATTTCGGGAAGTACAACCCCTTCTTCTGTCATATATATGTAACTTTCAATGACCGTAGCTGCATACATTAGGGATCCACGACTATCAATATTTTCTACCATGCACGTAAGATTTTCTACACGTAAAGACGTGCTGGAAAGTATATTCAAAAACCCCTTTTAATGTAACTAAGATATTCACGCACACTATGTTTTAATCTTTATAACACTTTTTTTAAATAGCCATTGTATTATTACAGAGCAATAAAAGCAGACAGTTGAAAGTGTCTGTCAAGTGGTGAACTGGCTGCCCCAACCACAACTATCTGACATGGACCAAACTGGGAGCACAGCTTGGATCTCTTTATTTAATAGACTTTTTAAATGAATAAAAGTTAGATATACTGCATAAACCACTGAACAAACTGTCCTTCCAGCCACCGTTCAAGAAATTGTAAATGGATAGAGCGCCCATTAGCACACTTGATATATGATCGATAAAGTACTGATCATAATTGTGCTGCAGATATTAGACCTACACATACAAAAAAACTAATGATTGCCACCCTTGAAACTAATGAACGCCATTGTGTTGCTCAAAAGAATAATATTTGCATTCACTCTGTTTTTAATGGCAGTATCTTATCTGATTGAACAAAGCTGTGGTCTGGTGGAAAGAGTTATCCATGCTGCCTCAACATCAACCACACCTTCTTCTCATTGGAAGCTGGACTTAGTCAGTGATCACTGAATACACATTCACTTGAAACGAAGACAGGTGTTTCACTTTAATTAGGAAGCCAATCTGTTATTCTGTTATTGTTTTACCTGCTGCCAAAATCCCCTCTTATTATATTGGACAGAAAACATTTTCTGAAATAAAACTGTGGAAACTATATAGGATTATATTTAGGAAAGGGCATTTTGAAGCCTTAATGAAGGATGATTTTTCTGAGACCAGGGTCTCTTTTATCCCTGTCTGAGAATACTCCATTCCATATCACATCAGCAGCCTCAGTGATACTTCAGTTTGTCTGGTCACGAGTTATGTGAGTCCACGTTTACCTAATCAAAACTTAGTGTTATCCGTATGGACAATCTAAGCAGCTGATTTAATAAAAAATAAAATAGCTATGTAAAAAAACATAATGGTCAATTTTATTAAGACATATTTAATTTATGCTTTAATTTTCCCAGGTCCTGATTCCACTGTGCTGATTTACGTTTGTTACATATAACTAAAACAAAACACAAAGGGTTTCTCTGGGATAGCTGAGCTTTAAATAGCCTTTAAAGTGGTATTCCCAAGATGCACTCCAACGCAGCATTACTCCAGGCCTGCTTGTGGGCGTAGCCCTACAGGCTGTATGCCACGGTAAAATTTATATTTATAATATTTACTACAACTATATCCAAAGATAGATTTCCTGAAGAAAGAAAAAAGTCTAGGTACCCCTACATAAAATGTCCTTCAACTCAAAACATGAGGTGGCTTTTACCAGCATCAAAAGTGGTACAATTCAATTCAAGTATAAAACTGTAATGACAAAAAATTCCCAGAACAACCATCATTTTTCTAAAGTTATAGAATAAATTCAACATTCAACTATGCTCATTCAATTACAATATGTACCACAATGTGGACGTTGTGCCTTTTGACATTGCCCATGCCATGTGGAAAGTAGCACCCGTGACACATTTGATGATCTGTTGCTGTTCTGTACTGCACCCCTCCATAAACTCACTTTCACCCCCACAACATTTCCAGCCGACAGCATTCTTAGAGTAGATTTATGGACTGGCTGGAAAGATTACATCCAGCCTATTTGTCAGATGGCCAAAGGACATCAGGAGCGACAGGGCTCTGGCAGATAAATCATAAATGGAGGCGTTTTTAAAAAGAGTTTATTACGGCCGTTAATGGGGCACAGACTCCTTTTGCAAAGGATTTAAAGGTATATTATGCAAAATCAGAAAAACAAACCTTATAATACTTAATCAAACAGGCATAAAGCTGTCATGAGGGCTAAATAAATTCTCCCAATTAACTTGCTTGAAGATTGTGATTGCATTTACAAATTTAATCAGCAGTGTAATAATTTGGCACCGGGCTGTGATGGATGGCCCAACTCTACAGACTGAAAGAAGGGATGCGAAAGGGAAGACAACACATCCAAGAGCACTGACGATGATTAAAATGGGGCCCAGAGGCTCTCTAGAGAACCCTCTCACCCTTGAAACTCTTCCCAAATTTCAGCTTTATACATCTTTTTATTTGTATTTACATCTTGTACAGAGTATACAAATTCTTATTTCCATTGGCCCAGAAAAGCCCACAGTGCACATTACCCTGCGTGTACATGGACAGCTTCTTGGCTGAGATATCTTGCTGTCTGGGAGAATTTGTACCAGAATTTAAGAGAATACCCAAAGTTCTGACAAAAGAATTTTACAATTGCATACATTTTGTGAGCATTTGTAGTTCTTTGAAAAAAATCTAAAATCTAAAAATCTAATTCAAAAATTGCATTTTGGAAGTGTATTAAAAAATAGTATTTTCAAAAAAGAAGCTATTAACTAAAGTTAAATAAAGGAAACATTAATAAATTATTAGTAATGGTGCGATTAGCGGGGTTTGATTTGATCCTAGCCCAGTTTAGTCAAGACTGGGTCTTCGAACGTGTCCATGATGTGCTTTTATTAACACTAGAGGGAGATGTCTATCCACGTTTCTGTAATTTTCAGCGTGTTCTGCCGGAGATGAGAAAGTTTATCTATAGGGGCAATAACATTTATATAGACTTTCTTTCACTTTCTTTCCAAACCCAACGCTTGGAAGTAACTGGCAAAACATTGAGAATATGCAAACATAAAATAAACTGAGGAAAAAGGTGACTTTGATCTCAAGTTCTTAGTTCTAAATGCTCCTCAGATCCCAGGCCTTTATGTGAATATTCCTTTTACATTCTTTAATAAAAAACCAATGAGAAGAAAGGGATTAATGTGAAGAGGGACTGCAGCTGAATACTGAATGACACATGACAACCCACACCATCACAAAACATTAAACATTGAAATTATATGCATCTGTTGTCTTCAACTGACGTACACTATATGGGCAAAAGTATTGGGACACCTACAGATTACACCTACAGGAGCTTTTATGACATCCCATTCTAAATCCATAGGCATTAATACCAAGTTGTTCCCCCCTTTGCAGCTATAACAGGGAAGAAATTTCACGAACTGACTTGTTGCAACGTTGGCATCCTATTACAGTACCACGGTCGAATTCAGTGAGCAATGGGACTGAACGAATCACCTGAATTTAATGATTAAGAGGTGTGGTCCAATACTTTTGTCCATGTAGTGTAGCAAATAAAAAAATAAAAAATTACAATCCATTTGTCTTCAGGAATGACACACATTTTTGAACAGTATCCAACATACACATTAAGAACATCTGGTTTGATAAGCTGCCAGCCCTGCAACAACAACAGATTTAAATGACTGGCATGGGAAACATAGTAGACGGTCATTGTAGACTGCTGCATCAATGCCAGAAACTGACTGGAATAAACAGTTTGAAATATTTGAGATGCATTAGCTGTTATGCATTCGGGAAAATGCCTTGCTTTTTGTTTCTATCTAACGCTCCACCTGCAAACTGTGATGAAATGCATCTGCCTGTTTCTTGACTCAAAACTTGAATAGTATGATTGCATTGAGCTTAGGGTCGTTGTGTTGATACACTCATTGCTGATGTCCTTTGGATTTCAATTAATAGGATTCAGCAGTCCTTCATTCATATGTGGCCAAAAGCCCCTGCACATAAGAGTGGCAGTCTGAGTCAACAGTATCCTCTTAGAAAATAAAAAACAGACAAAGAAATATATATATTGATTAATGAACTAATCAGAGGCTGGCAAGGGACAAGACTCTGGAAAAGGCAAATAAAATCAATTATGAGGGCTAAAAAGACCCCTAAGGACATTCATTATAAAAAGTGTAATTAAAGCAAGTTATGTTGTAGTATAATGAGGTTCTCCAATGTCCCCCAGAGACCTATAGGCCTTGGTGAAATTATTAGAGGCCTTTAGTGCTCTGGACCCCAATACAGCACACTGCATGACCCAAACAGACCCATACCTCTGCAAGAAAAAGGGAACAGACCTTACTTTTGGGTGTGAATTGAATTAATAGAAAAGCCCTTACATGATTGGTCCAACCATGCTACATTAATCTATTGATCTGAGGGAAATTTATCAAGAAATCAGTGGCAAAAAAGCAGGATATTTGTCATGTGGGTAAAAAGTAGAAACGGTTACATGTATTAATTAAAGTAAATAAAAATTCTATTTTCCTTCTATAGTCTGTTGGCATTGATTAGTAAACATTTTAAATAATTCAGTTGCTGTGGGATGTAAATACTGAACACTGAGTTTTGTAAACAATGAACATTGATAATATTAAATCGAATTCTAAACTTTACTAGCAATATAGCAAAATCGAAAGAAAAACCCAATGATTCCATTGATTTTGTTGTCAATAGCTATAGGCATAAGGAAGTCACTGCAGAGCATTTAAAGATTTGTTTAGCGTAATACCTTTAAACCACAGATACGTTAATCTTATTTTGCATCATGTTAAATAGAACATGCAGTAGTATGATCTACGTTATGTGTGCATTGCGTGGAAAGAAAATTGCTTTGCCCTTGTAGAGCATAAAAAATCCATGTGATTGTTCTTATTTGTGACACATATTTGGTGAGACAGGGTAACTGTTACATTTAATATTTGTAAAACAGTAACAAGAGTAACAAGAGTTACAAAAGCTTCATGTTAGTGTGAATCACTTGTGCAGTAAGCTTATTGATTCTAATGTCACAATCTCAACTACATGGGCTTAAAGGTTATCAGTCTCAGAGTGTTACTAATTGGATAATTGCAGCTGCAAACTAGCCTAAATCATTTTCTCAAAATAAATCTGCTTGTTACTTTACTTTGCAAAACTGTTTATCTTGTTTGACGCAGGATTAAACTGCAGCTGTAGGCACCTCCCCAGAGAATTATACAAATTTAATGTAGGATTGAGGTCGGGAAATCAGCTGAGTCAAGGAACATGGGTAACATCCTTTTGGTCCTTAGTACACCCTGTGACAACGCTTGGCAACTGAAATAAATATAAATATTCTACATTAGGCAGAGAGTCAAGATGGCATTTAGCATGCTGCATCAACTCTGCTTTTGAGCAGAATGAATGGACCCTGGCCATGCCATAAAGAGTTGCCCTTTTTTCTTTTCTTTAAAAAAAAAATATCATACCCCCAGACCATTCAACCAGTTGAACACATGCATTAATCTAGCCCCAAAGCGCTTCCATCTTTTCACAGTTGTCCTCCACTCAGCACTGCATTGCCAGAGCTCACTGTTCATTAACTCTGTTCATTTCCTGATGATGCAGGATGTTCAATTCGCAAACCCTTTCCAACTATATCATCAATTTTTACGTCAGTTACTGTGGAAGGGCTCCATACAGGAACCAGAATTCCAGCGGTCTTGGACCCTGAGCTCTCCCTGCCTCCCAGCAGCCCTCTCTGTTGCTAATCCCCAGTGTTGAGAACTTGGCTAGATTAGAGGGATTCAGAAACATCTGCAGAATTCTGGAACAAGGAGAGCAGCAGAGCGGGGACTGGAAAAGAGGGCCAAGCAGAAAGACATCCTCGGCAACGACTGTGCAAATTTGCAGTGCCTGTTACTGACAGATGCTAAGCGGAACGCATGGACAATTTTTTTCTCTCACCCCATCATTTCTTTTCATTGAACATAATGTTAATGGACATGAATGCATTTCAGTGGCTGAGGAAGCGGGAGATTACAGTTGTAGCCCAACCCTGACTACTGAGTGATCAGATAGGAGAATTTTGAATCCGTAAGAATTGATTTATGCCTATGCACAGCTGGTGGTTAAATTGCTCTGTTTGGAAAAGATTGTGAACATGTGTGTGTCTGTGTGTCTGTGCAGTGTGTGTACTGTGAGCTCTTTAAATCCCTACACGTAATTTGACAAAAATAGATAAAAGGGATGCAGAACAAGCACAAAATGATTAAACCAAGCATCAAAACCTCAGACAGATCCAGTCTTACTCAACTGCAGCATACCGGAGGGAGATAGCGAGGACAGGGGAACGCAGCAGCGGCAGATGTACCGGGGTGGGTGTGGGGTCGCATGGTTATGCAGCTATCCATTCATCCCACACCAGCCCGATTAACACTCTCTGAAACATCGCCTACAGGGGTCAGGGCTAAAGCACAAGAATCTGGATCAGGAAACTTGGGGCTTAAAGGGCTAATCCACCACCCACCCACCCCCTCACTAACGCCTTCTGTTCACCCATTCATAACCTAAATCTACCAACTCCCTTGAGAGTGCTTTACTCAACCTGCCTCATGTTGACCCCTGGGTAGTTTGGGTGCAGAAAGTCAGCCAGCTTGGATGGGGTAACTCTCCAACTTACAGCTCTGTGACAGCCTTTCTCCTTCTGAAGTCAGCATCTCATGATGTCAGGGCCCATTTCAATATCTCCTAACTTCAACCACTGAACCTCACTCCTCCACTTATCTAAGGCAGTAAATATCATCAGATTATTTCCCGCACTTTGACAGTGCCAGAAGACACTGGCAGAGGAAAGGACCCATAGGAGGGTCATAGGCCCAGCCTTTCCTTTTCCCCTTTGCCTCACTGCACGTCCAAGATCCGGGCAGAAGTATGAATGCAACAAATTCAGTTAAATACACTGTGCCTCTTAAAGACTCAATCCAAACCTACCACGTTATTATCAAGCGATTGGTGCCAAAGGCTGTATCGTTTTACTGCCCTGTAAAGCCCTGCCCTGGAGAGGGACCAGTCCTAAAAAGGTCCTCATCCTGACAGGCGCGGTCGAAGTCGAACCAGTCCTTCAGGATGCTGGTTAGAGCACCATGGTGTCAGGAGGAGTTCGAGGGGCCAGCCGTAAAAACGGACATACCATTAGTCCGATTGGCCCGGGAGGTCAACGAGGGTCAATCACGATATCGATCCCTTTACCTGATTGGGAGGGCAAGTCCACAATATTTTGGGGCCGGGGGGGGGGGGGGGGGGGGGGGGGGGGGGGGGGGGGGGGGGGGGGGGGGGGGGGGGGGGGGGGGGGGGGG
>JAOVYW010000036.1:4137715-4170614 GCA_025775045.1 Hiodon tergisus | reverse complement strand
AAGATGGAAGTCTTGCTTATTGTAATAGGCCATGCTCCCAGTGATTACATTTTTTGCAGCTGAGGACTTCTCTCCACACACATAGTAGACAGGTCATAGTATTATAATATAAAACATGAAGGAAATGTTTTAATTATTTTTTTGTATTCAATACAAGATTATTTAATTTGCTGTATAATCAAAAAAAAGTTTGATATCTTTTTAAAAATAAATACCATTATAATGTTCCTCACTTACAATTTCTGTTGATAATGTAATTTGTCTTTGTGATAAACAACATATCATTTATAACACAAAGAACACAAATAAGGTGTACCATAGAAACTTTTTATTGACATAAACTCATTTTATATTTATAACTCATTATAATTATTACAAGATGGACGGAGTTGTCGCCTTACGGAGCTGACAAAACATTATATTTTTCCTTTCTCAGCATAGTCTTAGTGAGTAGCTATTTTAATTTTCAAAGTTGCTAAGAGTGGTCTTAATGCTAATCAAAGTACATATTTTCAAACCATAATACTTATTCAGTTTTGATTTAGAGGGACAATGGAGTTGACCTGTTATGGTTGAGACACACCTGATAGCAATATTATTTAATTAATTTATCAAAAAATAGAAAGCTTACAGGTGACTGAGCAGCTTTCACGCCAGGAAGTGAGACAGGGGTCCTTAGGATATAGCTAACCCTTTTTATTTTCCGTTAAATTATGTTTTTGTAGAAATCTGATGGAGTTAACAAAAATCTGGGACACAACTTAAATGGTGCCAACATTTTCATAAAACATATATTTTAAAACAAAGATGATTAGAATAGTGCATATTTACACCTATGTTATCAGTAGGTAGTGTTAGTTTTAGATTTTGAAGTCTTTTAATACATTATTTGTTTGTTTGAACTTGTAAATTCTTGTCTGGGACAAGGGTGTTTTCTGGCTCAGGGGAAATTTATGATGAAAAAAAGAAATCTGACCAAAACATTTAATAAATCATATGTATTTCTTATATACAAATCCTTAAAAAATAAAAAAATAAAAAATGGAATTAGTGGGTTGATATGTTGGTAGGACATGATTTGTCCCAATTCCCTAGAATGGGTGATATATTATTGTAAACTATTACATGTAATACATATAAACTATTCAATTAGTATGCCAAATATATTTGTCACTATCAAAACTACAAGTATCAGCCACACTTTCGTTAATCCTATTCTTCAGGGTATTAAACATGCCGAAAAGTCATTCATATTCTTATAAACAGCAAATATTACACGTGGCTTCGGTTCAACAATTCATGCCCTTCCTGTTGGCCAGTTTTCCAATGTGTTCGAAGGAATGAGTAAGAGCGGTAGGAGTGGTATAAAAGCTATACGCGACAGATTGACTTCATCCCATTCAGCAACTTTCAGATAGTGAGTGAGCTGTCCATGTGGATCTAATTTGTCTTCTTGGGAAGTTCAATTTAAATACGTGAGTGAAACTGTTTTTCTGTGTTTAAGATTAGATAAAGGAAGACTTTCTCTTTTTCTGATTTTCTTAAAGATAAAACTAGTGTCCTGTGGGTTGAAACCGGCATAGTTTGCTTTTACCCCTTTAGTAATAATGGAAAACAATAGTTTATAATTGTCAGATTATCTAACATTAAATATTTAATCATTATTCGTTGAGTATGTGTAGTTGCAGTTAAACATTGGCTATATTACATTTTAATCGCTGATTACAGCGAACGCTACCTCAAGTAATATCGTAATTGTTTTTTAAAAATATTATTATTCATAATGACCCAGTAGTTTTGTAGCTTTATTTGAGTATTTTCGTCATTATTATTAGGTTTTAATTATATTATAACCGATTATTTACCCATGTCCTCTCACGTTAAAGTGTCTATTTCCGAATGGTGGTACTATTCGCGTGGTTACAGTATACTTTGTACGGAACATAATTCAGAATGAAGTCGCCAAACAAGAAACTCAATCAAAATATTGTCAATCATCTGGGTGATACTTAAGCAATTTACATAAACTGCCATGTGCTATTGTGCTATACACTAAGAACTCAACGTTATCCGGTTTTGTACGATGTAACTTTATTCGCTTTGTATGACTTTCACAAGTGTTCACACTAGGTACCCATTACATTAGCATGTCTTAGATATTGTCATTGTATTTGTTAGTGGCTATTATTTTTTTGTCCGATTGCCCCGGACTATTTGTTCTGTATATAACGGACATGTCATTTTGAACGGTTGCCTTATAAACTATAGCCTAAAAGTTACGCACCACCAGCTAATTCCGAACCAGTTACTATTTTGACGTCAGAGAATCGTTAATTTACCTTTTCCATAAATGCTTGCTACTCACTTCGTCGTTTGTCAATTGTTCCTGTATGTAACTGATAGATTTTTGGTCATGATTTGTGGAGCCCAAAGCTATATTTAGAAGTGTCAGAACAGAACCGAGACTTTATAATTACTAAACTATTGTGGGTTAAATTGTTTACTCATTATCTACAATTTATTATCGTATAAAACATTATGACCATATGTATTTAAAAACATTCTAAAGACGCCATTAAATAATTTATATAAATAATTTATAAGATGTTGTCTTAAAGGATCAGCATGAACCTAAATTAGGTTTTGGAAAATAGTGGAGAGGAATAATGTTTAGGGCATTTAAAGAGAGAGAAAATAGACTGAACTAATTAAGATTCTAAGATGCGTTTAAAAGCATGATACGAGAGTCAGTTCAGGTTTTATGATAGTGCTGGTTTTTAATAGGTTGAGTTAGAAACTTACAAAAGTGACTAAAACAGGACACAAGACAGGGCTTTAAGGCATTCTTTGAATAAGCGTAGTATTTCATCAGGAAAGACACCTGTCGGTCATGTCATTAACATTTGCCTCACCTCACAGCTGCCCGGGACGCATCAAGGCTGGATTTGTGTGGCCCCTGAGGACAGCATTGCAGTGCCTCCTGATTTACACCACCCACCTATCACCTGATCTTCTTGACACAGTTTAGATCAACCCTCAACTGAGAGAGACAGCCCTCATCCTGAGATGGAGACCACTGCTGCTTTTCTGCTTCTAATGCTCCTTGCTGAGGTGACCTCAGGTAGGTCTGCCAGGGCTTGCCCTGCTCCGGAGCTTTAATGAGATTAGGCAGTAAAGCAGTAGAATAAAATTGTTCACTATTCTGTTTTAAATCATTATTTGAGGGAGAAAAATGAATTTATTTGAAAATGTTCCTAACCATTTATTGGAAAGGAACAGTATAATTTACCTTTATATTTGTGAACATTACAGAATTCTTTGTGCCATGACTAGTCGACTAATACACTAGTAACAGTGTTACTAAACATGAAGAGTTTCTCTGTTTCTCACCATGGATACAATCAGGACCGAAGCAGACAGTGGCTATATGGATGTGCCATGGACACCATTAATAGCCACAATTGCATCAATTTCACATATCTGAACATTAATTAACACACTTCAGGTTGCTTGTCAAAGTTGCTAAAGATTTATTTATGGTATGATTTCTAGTGTTGCATATACAATAGGTACTAAGAAACAGAAATGTTGAGGGACCCTTGTGATACTTAAAGTTTATAATTAAAGACAAATGCATAATGGGACCATTATTATTTATTGGGTTTTAGACCTAGCTTAGACCAAGCTTCTTCTGTTTTTAATGTTAGGTCATTGGTGCCAGGTAATGTATTATCTTGTTAGTTACTATAGAAATTAAATAGGGTAGCATTTAAACAGAAAGACCTAAGGAGGAACAGAAAGACGATGGGTTTTATGCAAAAGAACAGAGGCATGAGCAGCATTGACTTTGTGAACAGAAACAGAAAATTGCTACACTATAACAAAGAAATTAGAGTATTTATTGCACTTAAGGTATTGGACTGACATTCCAAGGGGTAACATTGACATTGTACCGCAGAAAAAAAATGTGCTTGACTTGAAAAGCTTTAAAAATTCAGCTGGATATAGGTTAAAATTCATAACTATGCATGTTTCTGTATCTGGATCAGAGTGTCCCCACAGCGACACGTCAATAAAGTTAGGAATAATCAGAGACATATTAGTAGTTCTGTTTTCTAAATAAGTGATTTATAAAAATGTATTGAGAATAATGGCAATGCAAACAATACAACACGTTTTGAAGTGATTATAATTTTGCTAATTTATTGCAGAAATAATTTGGTACATCATTTGCCACTTTTTGAAGTCCTAAATTTATGATCAACACTCAACACTGTACTAAAGCAGTATGACAGAGTTGTGGAGGAAAGTGAGTGTGAAAGAGAGGTCAGATGATCACTTTACTCCGTGAAGGGACTAACAATTAAGAATGGGGAAAAAAACTTGATAAATCTGGCTGAAGTCTAAATAAGCCACTTCCCCACACTATAACGCTTGCCGGCCAGACTGGGTGGCAGAGAGACCTGCCGACGCGACCACTTGTCGCTCTTGGAGACTGATTTCTATCTCTGACTGCAATTAAAAATACATTTTCTGGCTCCCCTTTTCACCCGCTTTAAAAGCTGTGTTTTTGTTTTTCCTTACCATGACTGCTTCAAGGTTCACCTGACTTTTCGAGTTTCAAAATACGCCTGATTTAGAAAGTTAAAATTAGTTTTATTTTGGCTTATTATATTACTTACAATAGCCATTGGTAGTATACATAAACATATACTAAAGAGCACATGTTTAGGCTTGTACTAAAGCTCTGATATGAACCTACCAAATGGGTCCTCAGAACCCTCATGCTCATGCAGCATGTAGAGCTGCAATGCGGTCGCTATGCAGCTATGAAGCGATTGTGCAATGGTGATGTTGGCCCCCCATCTACCCTCCTCTGACAACTCCCATTGACCTGTCCTCCTGGCAGCAAGCCCGGGGTCCCCCAGGCAGCTTGGCAGTGGACTGAGCTCTGCATGGCTCATTAGCAGTGCGTTGAGATAAACCCACTCACTGCATCTGCTTTGCAGCCGGCGTCTGAGCCGATAACGATGTTGCGTAAGTCTTATCTCTGCCCGATTGGAGGCCTGTAGAGTCTTAACAATTTATTGGCTCCAGTTGTTTTTAATGAAAAAAAAATAAACACATAATATGTTCTCCTGGAACATATTTTATGTGAAAAGTGGAGGGATATCTGTGAAGGATTTCCCCCTTTATTTTATTGACAGCTTCAGAGGAGACCCTAAATTTTTGTAGGGCCATGGATAGGATATACAACAGATTCAGATTAATAGG
This sequence comes from Hiodon tergisus, assembly GCA_025775045.1. Classification (NCBI taxonomy): domain Eukaryota; kingdom Metazoa; phylum Chordata; class Actinopteri; order Hiodontiformes; family Hiodontidae; genus Hiodon; species Hiodon tergisus. The sequence continues at coordinate 4,165,340 of JAOVYW010000036.1, read as the reverse complement.
GAATTTTTGGGAATTCTGAGTTTTACCAATAATAAAGATATGCTTGCATTAATCAAACAATTAGTTTTCGTATGTTCTGTATTTGTTTTGGCACACAGGACGCACTTCGACTCCAAGGAGTAATGTCACTGTCTGTAGTGAACTTTTTCTCAACAAACTCTGCTCCACATATTTTCAAAATGTAATATTGCTAAATATTCGACTATATAAAATAGACTCAACAAATTTTATTTACATAATGGTGGATGGAACTTAATGATAATGGGATAATGGAAGTTGGAAAAAGTCCTTTCAATAAATGGTCAACTGGAATTCCCTATCGTAGAGTAGGGGCTGAAGAGATAAGACCTTTGCTGCTCAAACAGGTGCCCGGATGCTATTCACAGAATTTCGACACACCGAGAGGAAGAAAGCTGAGATAAGCTGTGATGCACTTGCACCTTTTCCTATTCGTTTTAGAAGTAATTGTGTGCATGATAACTACCATCTTACACAAGGGCAACTGCTAACTCCTAACTTTGTAGTTCACCAGCAGGGATGCTATAGAGTCCAGGATAAAGAGAGGTTAGACATTTGGGAATAGTAAAGATTATTATAGAGAGAATGGAGTGATTTTCATAAGGGAAGAGGCTCTGTGGCTTTAGGGGGACATCACAAGGCCTCTGTGGAGCCTTGATAAGAGCTTGTTTAACTTCCTGTGGATGGTCAGGCCTTCGTCTACAGCCAAGGAAACTCTGGGACAATAGGTGTATGAAGTGGAGGGCAGCTGGGCCCCCACCCTCCCAGTTCCCCACCCTAGCTCTGGACGTGGATAGTTTACTCGACTTATTCAGGACTGTGGTTCTGGCTCTCATTGTCCGTTGCTGCAGACCAGTGGAAGTTAGTTGCTTTAGTGAAGGGACTGCCCTGGCTGCTCTTTGTGTCATTTTTGTGTTACTCATGGGAATACGGTCCTCTGCAAAAGGTATCATAGCCATTGGTATAATTTTCCCAGATGTGAGTAGGACATTTCAGCTGAGATAGCCATTCGTATTCCTTTATGTTGATTTAGACATTGAAGGAAATTAATGGATTCTACAAAGCGAGTCTGATGTAGAAAGGCAAATAAAGTACTTACGATAGGTTAGCAAAAGGCAAAATAAACTAAGCAGGAGTTAAAACTTTAAAAGGATCTAACTTAAAAACAGCAGAGTCTTCCAACAATACCTCACGCCACAGTCCTGAACCCCCCGCCCCCCGCCAGGAACTGTTTGGATGCTCATGTATTGATGCTTAAATTACTTTTGTTACTTATTTTGATGCTTAGGCATAGAGTATGATGGGTAGATTTTGTTAGTTAAGCATGTTCTTTATGGTTGTTAACTATTAAATATTAATGGTGTCTGTAGAGCCAGCATGATCCATGGGTGTGTACACCCGCACCTAGCCATAGGAAATGTGAAATACAAAACAAAAAAATGTTTTAATCAATGATGACAATATTGTCTGAAATTGGCACCCCCTGCCCACTAACCCTATATATATATATATGAACTCATTCCAGTATGACTTTCAAACTATTTTGTAATAAACTCTTGTGAAATAATGTTCCACACAATCTTTTACTTTTACCAAATACTCCCACATCCCACATAGCTTCAATGCCATTGAGAACTGTGCTTAAAAAAGAGCTGTTCCAAGTACTGACGGACTCCATCTTTCTCTTTTTCTTGTAGTTGAGGAACTTGTTAATACTCATTGATATGTCTGGAACATTGCACAGTGGTGTTTTAGATACTTACGTACTAAATAACATGGGTCCTGCTTTTTATTGTTTAATTTCTTCAAAGAAACATTTATTGTTAATAGACTTTAGTATGGAGGTGCCAACTGCCTGTTACATAAAGACTCAATAAAGGAAGTCACCATTTCCAGGAAATGGCTTGTTGCCTGCAGTTCAAAGACATTTAACTCTACAGCTGGTGGAGTTTTATTTTTAGTGAACATTTTGCTGATGTGTTTCTTTTTAAATTTATATTTGACTTCAAGATGAGAAAATAAAATGGAGGAATAGAGTAACTAAAGTGGCTGTTGCTAAGTGCACAACAGTGTTAGTCTTTATTAAGAAAAAAAGAAGATGGTGTATTAGCCCAATGTTATGCATTTATGCATATGCAATTTTGAGTACATTTGTTTTGAGAATACAAAATTAAAATGTATGAATTAGAAAAATGGAAAAAAAAACAAACAAAAAAAACATTATTGCTGCAATATACAGTGTATTGAAAAAATGCCACAGACGAGAATTGGACTTGGAAAATAATTTCAAATTTACTTTTTATTTGCTCTTAAAAATATTAGATATAAAAGAGCAGGTTTAGAATATTAGCCGCATCCTCCCTTATTTGTACTATATAATGGATAAATCCTTAGGAAGAGAAGTTTCATTACTTTTGAAAACCAGAAACATCAATGGTCACAGAATTCCAGAACTGAGTCAGATTCTTCATCTCTGTACTCTAAACTGATTGACTTGTCAACCTTATCAAGTTTTGACCTGGTTTATTAGACAAATGTGCATTTTAATGTTTGCTTTTGGCAAAACAACCGAATGCTATCAAGAACAAAAGTGCAGAGACAAAGGTCTTCTCAGACAGATAACAAGCAAAACAATAAATGTATAAAAATGAAAATAAGGACTGAATGTTCAGGAAAAAGGGGTCCACAGTGTCATCAGAATTGAGAAGAGCGAACTGCAAGAAAGTTGTATCTGTATGAAAGCTGGAACAGTTAGTATGCCCTAAAGTGTGGTGGTAGTTGTTACCTGAATATGGAAATGAGTGGATGACACGTAATCATGGCAGAAAGAAGAAGCATATTTCTGTGTTCTGGTTGATGAACTGATGTAAGTACAGGCACAAAACATTAAATTGGTCAGGAGAAGATGAAAACATGAAGCTTTCTCTGTGGCACAATGGTAGCACTAGTAGAGCACTAGTGAAAAGAAAAAAAAGAAGCCTTTATACTTGTCTTGGGAGAGAGAGACCTATGTTTGGTAGCAGTATTGGGATTGGAGACTTGGCCTTGTTTACATCTCCCTTGTCACGCCAAGACCACTGCCAGCGCCTGCCGTCATCGACATGCCGTCTAAACACGGCATTTCCTGTTACCCTTGGAGACAGGAAGTTGTGAAGCAGGCCAGGGTATGCGCCTGGCAGACCAGTCGAGATGCCAATGAGGGAATAGAGGGAGCAAATTAAGTTTTCCACATTTCCATTGTTACACTTGGCTTATTTGTTAAAGAGCAACACCAGGGGCAGGTGGAAACTACAAAAATAAATTTTTGTGTTTAAGTAGTATCTTTTTTGTTTTGTTTGTAGTTATTGCTTATTTGCTGAAATAAATTAACACATAATTCATATAACAATTCAAGCATGCTTATGTAGTAGTTCTATTTATTAATTTAAGTGTTTCTGCTTTTTATTTACTATAAATAATTTTAATATATGTGTTTGGTTCAAAAGTATTTTTAACTTTTAAACTATTGTGACTGTATTAGAACCCAATTTACAGTCTGTAAGCAACATTTGCATTTACATAGTGTTAAAAAACGACACATCAAAAGTATTAAACTTAGTATGGAACAGTACATTTACTGGAACAGTAGATTACACAAAGTAGTTAATAGTAGATAATACACAAATTTGTTAACAAATTTTGTTATCTGTCAAAAAGAGCAGCTATAATTGACCTGGATTGCACCATTGGCAAATATTGGCAAACATTCTGTCAAAAAAAAAAAAAAAGTATCAGACACTGTCTGGAGAGAGACAGACAGGCGGCCAAAAATTTTTTTTTCCCGAATCTTCATACGCCTCCGCTATGACGCCTGTTGCCTGGTGACGCCACAGGTCATAGATAAAGGCTAAATCAGATTTTCTATCTTTTGCAATGCAAATTTCACCCGGGTAGGGAAAGGTCCAGGCTGGAGACAGCGTAGGAAATGACACCTGACCCTCATTTCCCAAAGGAAGGACACTGTTTACTTTGAGATAATATTTATTGACTGCCAAAAGAATTCTAGGCTGATGACAAAAAAGATTCCTTTTCAGATTTGGAAGAGGTTTCATTTTTTAATTTAATTTTTTTAATTAGTTCCCTTGATGGATTAAGAAGTAGAGACAGCTATACACACAAACCTGGAAACGCATATAAACAGATAATCAGAGTACCTTAGAGAATGAGGACAAGTCTCCATGAAATCTTAAAATAAATATGATGGCCAAGCTGAATTGATGACATCTGACCACTGAGAAGACACTTAAATGAGGTATTATTACCAAAAGATTTAGTTTTACGTTAAATATGATTCTGAACTGTGAACTGTCTGGTTGGTTCTATGCTTTTAATCATGGCATGCAATTTGCCTCTGTATACGTAATGGCTTCAGTTGTAAATCCTTGTATGAAATCTAATTTGGGTACCAGGAGATAAAGCTCTAAACTTTTCCTATCCTACATTATGTGTGCTATTGAGAAGTGCATCCACTGAACAAGGTTCTTGGAATATAATATATCACCACTCGTCGACTCATGCCTCTTCTGTTGATTGGGTTGTGTTAGCTTCTACACTGTTGTTGATCTAGATGATACCCTGTAAAATACTTTCTTTGACTATGTGATATATTTATTAACTCCTCCACTTTAATCAATAATGCTTAATTAATCTTTTTGGTTAATAGATAAGGATGAAAAAAAAGAAAATTATTTCTCCATGCCCAGAACTGTGCTAAACTATCTTTTGCCTTCACTCAGGATCCCAGATCAATTGTAAACCTACAGAGGTGCCAAAAGGTTCTGACACTAATATGTGGATCCATGCGGAATGGGACATGTCCCCTGGCTGTTGGAGCAACTTCTCCACACGTGGCGAAGAGGTGCATGTTCTCAACCTGCTCTTCAGCTATGACTCCACAGTTCATGTAAGTGGACCAATCACCCTTCCAACACTGCCTTCCATCATAGCATCTGTGCAGGAGCCTAAGCCAAATCAGCATGATTAATGAAGGCACTTACGCAGAGATTGGGGAAAAGGATGATATGGACCTGGTCAAGAGATGAAAACGTGTCATCAGAAATAATTCCCAGGCATAGAGAAATAAATGCATATATCTGTTAAAGAACTTTAAAAATAGAATAAAAAATAATGACTATTTTCTGATAACGTTCACCGGCAGTGTTCTCTAACCATTTGTCTAATCCCACAGGACATGTAGAAGATAAATGAGTGCCGTTTGTGTGGTGGGTGAGAATAGTGTTTAGCTAGGCTAGTTCCCGTTTTGTGAAAAACAAATCTGTATTCTATTCTATAAATGTTCTCATTGGAAACAGGATATTGTACATTTACAGATGCATTTCAATGCAAAATATATTGCGCATCAAACGCAAAACACTGACTTAATAATTGAGATATTGGTTTATATATTTATTAGCCTTTATCTAAAGGGATGTATGAAAGATTAAAACTAACAAATTTAGGACTAGGAGTAACAAGTAACAACACGAGAACAGACATTCCTCTTAACTTTGAGAAAGCTGTTTTTGTAAATATTTTAAATACATGAATATATTTGAAGTGAAACAATTGCTCAGAAAAATATATATTAACCATCATTTGAAACCCTTGAGTGATAATTTTTCAGAGGGTGACTGCTAAATGGGTAAGAAAATATAAATATGTTGTAAATGTGTATGCATTTTACAGGAGTTGATTGGCAAGGAACCTAGGGTAGGTGGGAGGCAGGCTTTTTTAGTCATCATTGATGTCATAGTCTGGCAACGATTTTGCCTCTTGGCGCAAAGCCTAGACCAGACTGCTGGAGCCGTCTTGGGTTACGGGAGGGTGAAAGAATAACGGGAAGCTGCTTTGCATCAGAAAAGCCTGAAAAAAATTCATTAGTGTAAAAAAAAAAAAACATGGCCTAGAAGGAAATCAATTGTGTCTTGAAAACATGGGAACAAAAATAGCAAGAGTGAGTGAGCAGAGAACTTATACTTTCACTGTTCAATCAGAGAGATTCTAGAAAGAGAGGGATGGATGGGGCAAGAAAAAGAGTTGAACTGAATACTGCAAATTTCTCTGTGTGTTGGTAAAATGACTGTCAATGGTTTCCTTGCCCTCTTGAAAAATAGATTCACAGCCTATGGACTGCTCACAGAACTTTTATAAGCTGACACATGGGGCATTGAGCAAGCGGATGGTAACGTTAGAAGTGCCCTTGTCATGTTTTTTTCCCCCAATTCTTTTCCTTCGAGTCTGTGTCATCACAGTTTTTTATTTTTTTTAAATCACGCAAATAGCTATCCTGTTAGTCTGAGAAGAAAAAAAATGGGCCAGATCCTCTTTTATGAAACACATAAATAAATACACCGTTTGTTCAGTACCAACTAAAAAAAAAACTTATGTTAATTGTCTGAAAACTATTAAATATGTCAAATATTATATAGCATTACAACACAATAGGCCCAATAAATAGCATTATAATAGCATTTCATATTAAAAAGGTTTACATACCAAATACATCAGTGAAAATAATTTCTTTCACATCCAACTTTTTATCCTTAATATTTTACCGGAGTAAAAAAAAATCTTTCTTTCGACATACCCTCGTATTATTGTTAGGCTAATTGTTAACCAGTCATAGCACATGCTTAAGTACCAAAATACATTTTGGCCGAACAATAGTGCTCTTTCATTGGGATGGAACTAGGGGTTTTACAATGTTTGAGCTACGTTTGGTGCTATAGAAGGACAATAGAAATCCTATGTAAAGACAATAGTCCTTCTATACCAAAACTGCAGATTCTTCAGCAAATCCAAGTTTATTTATTCATTGTTATTTTTTATTTATTTATCTACTTTCTAGCGGTCAAACTCTAAATGTTGTATGGGTGGAAGTCTGGAATTATTATGGCCAGTCTACTAAATTGATTTTTAGTTTACTTAGGGTAAAATTATTAATACATAGTCTGAGTTACTTATTACAAATGATAATGTTCAAACTATAGCAGGACCACCTCTCTCAGAGGTTGCTGAATACCCAAACAAAGAGATGACGCCACATCGTGCACAGATGGCGAGGAGAGACATATCCTGAGTGTGTCCCTGGAAAAAGGATGTTACAGCACGTCAGCATTCACACACGTCAACGTGAAATTGTTATGATTCATTGAGATGACATTGGAAAAATAATCCTGAAAAAAAAGATAGAGGGTGCTTTTCTCTAACCAAGATTTGTTTCCGGGCATAATAGAATGTTAGTGGATTTGAGTAAATTACAGGTAATCCCCATCTTCCCATTCTATTGCCTGGGAATCAAGGGAAGTGGTCTTGCTCCAATGAGACCCTCTCTTATGCCACTGTTCTGCTGTTGGCTCAAGTCAGCACAGAGAATTGTGTTGACAACACAAATGGGAAACACCATACATGCAATGTCAGTGAAGGAGGCAGTGTTTTTCGTCCACTCAGGGTGCAGTCATGGCTAACCAGCTTTTGAGTTTATTTCTGAAATGTAAATTGACTCAATATTTTATGGCTATGTGAACTTTTTGAATTGTAAGATACAGTGAGAGAACAAAAGAAAAAAAAGAGGGAGAAAAGAAGCTGCCACTTATGAATCAGAGTAAATATCTTGTGTACAGCCTCCAGGGCAATGCTGAAGTGGTAAGGTCTGTTGTCGTTCAGGATCCCATCAACAACAGTGGCTTACGGCTAGCGATTAGTTTTGGCCCTGCACTGTGGTGTGTAGGACAAAAGTGTACTCCATTTAACTTCTTTTAATAGCTCTTAAATGTCCGAGGACGTATGGAAGGTTCAAACGTTGTCCTCCGAATAAATTCAAATGGAGAGATTTACCACTACTCTGTACCTCTGTGTGACCTTTTAACAAATAGGACTGAAGAATGAAACGTCATATTAAAAACATTGATTGTGATCGATTTGGGTTTAAGAAAAAAACTGTAAATGTGTTACAAGACACGGAATTTCAAATAAGAGATAATGTTCAGAAACAACCAAAACCGTGTAAGACTTCGCAATGACTAACCAAACAAAAGAGGTATAAATACACTAATTAACATAATTAATGACAAGACAAGGAACTATTGTGTGAATGTAGCACGCGAGGGCGTGCTCGGCCTGAAAGTGGCTGGAAACAAGGCATTGGGGGAATGCTTCAGCCTTTTATTTGGCATAATTTAAACAACTTAAAGGTCCTTTCAAACAACAAATAAACACATAAACTACTAACTAAGAAACTAAGCAACTAAACTAAAAAAATAAAAAAACCTCCCTTTTGGGGACGCCTACCAACAGTTCACAGAATACCACAACAGTCCCATCCAGTCCCCTTTGCTGGCTCTTTAAAGGGCTTGGGATTGTTGGCACCTGAGTGAGATTACCATTAGTGGAACCACACTCAGGTGCACAATGAGGTTCAACTAGAGGGCGTGGCCCTCCCTCTCGGCATTGCTGCCAGTCCATTGTCCTGCTTGGCAGGGCGTGGCTGCCAGGTGCGTGCCACAGTGGACATTTAACAAAACATGAAACAGGTGAAAATCATTATTGAAGCTCGTTAGAACTCGGGTGAGGCGAAGCGCTGCCAGTTAGTCGATTGCTGACCAGGGCGAGGCATTACAATATGATATATTTGCTATGAAAGTTCAGAATTCTTGGAACACTGAATGTTGAGAAGAATGAGAGTGATTGAAGGATGTAAATGCTAATCATTCCTTGTTAGTTGTTTTCCTCTTGCTTATAAAAACAATATCACAAATATTTTACTTGCTTTTTTTGATTGTTTTTCTCCGTAGACGATCAATCTAAACCTGGCTGCAGCTAGGCCGGCACATTTGATTATCAACAGCAACAGCAACAAGACAGTGTATATCATAGTAGAAGATATTGTCAACCATACAGTTTACGTGAGTAATAAATGCACATATGTTTTGGAATATGGTTTTGTTTGCTTTTTCTGAATTAAAACTTTTATTGATTGTGATTATTGTTGTTGATATTCCAGGGCATTGCAGATTTAAAATGTATTATAAAGTACATATTTGAAAATCAGTATACTTAACTTTAATTTATAGTACTTTTTAAGATTTTGGAAAAATGTGGGCTGTATTTTTCACGAGAAGCCTGTATCAAAATACAGAGCTGATTTTTAATTCCACAGATCTGGTACAGCCCAGGTCGGAGGCAACAGTGTGTTTGGCAGTAAACCCACTTCCTGCAATTACTGTTCCATATTGGATAAATTGCCCATCAGAGTGCGGATGGGGATATCTCATCAACAGCTGTTGGGGGGGCTGCAGTCATGACACTAGCCCTTATGGGTTAAAAGTCAATGAAAAAAACTGCTGCAATTAAAATTGTTTGTTCATAGTGAGTAGCCCCTTGGAATATAGCAGACAAACATATGAGTATAAATTATCTTAGTATCAATTCAGTCTCCTAATCTGTTTTAATATTAAAGGAAAAAAGTTTCTGAACTTTACATTCTGCTGGGGAAAAAAGAGTTGATTATAAAAAGTTGGGCTTGAGTATAACTTGTTTCTTGGCTGTGGCAATATTTAACTTTCCTCTCTGAAAAATATAGATTTCATTAATTTCCCTTAACCACTCAGTGAAAACATAGGGAGAACTTTCAAACTCACACAGAGAGCGACCTCTCATTTTTGTCTTCATCCAAATGTGATTTAATATGGAAAAAACGGTGAACTCTGAGTTAACTTTGACATTATCTTGGTCTCTATAACCCACCCAGAAATCATTGAGAAGTGCTGGGCAAGATAATTTTGCCAAGGGAGTTCCTTTGCATTATTCAAGCCATATCACTGCAAGCTGCAGTGCCAAAAGCCCCTGTAGGGTTAATGAGATTGAAGGGGGGTGGGGGTGGGGGGGGGCAGATGGGCTCGTTCATCATGGTGAAAAGGGGGAAGGAAATTCAATCTGACTTTTCTGACAGTTCTTGTAGACTGAACCAGTCCCACTCTGACCACTTCCTGCCACACGACGGTATGTGCGGCATCACCTTTGTAACCCCCGGAGACAAAAGTCAGTGAGCCCATCTGTTATGTTATTTTTTAAATCTATTGTTGTAGTTAGTTTTGGTTTTCTGAAACTATAAATCACAATTTTTATAGCATTGATACCACATATACAGTTGGCCCTCTATCTGCGGACGGGAGACAATCAAACAGAGAGCTGAAGTTCCATTTGTCCTGTAGGATTTTATCCTTTGCTACTTACCTTTACACATGTGCAGTATACCTTCCTCCAAAGCACTAAGCACCCTATAGCTTTTAATGAGAAATTCAACTACATTTTTCATTATAAAAAAAAAACCAAATGACTGATAAATATCCAATACAAAACAAAAAGGTTAACTCCTGAGCTGCATGCATTTAGCTTTCACACTGTAAACTCAGGAAGCTAATGACATTTGGAAACACAACCAAAATAAACACAGACAGAAAATGCGTAATGAAAAGAACACTGTATTTATATGCCTATCCAACCTTTGGTTCTTGTAATTAAATTTGGTAACACTTTAAATTAAGGTCACAGCAATAAAGGGTTGATTCGCTGTGTAACAAATTATTTTTAAAAGATGAATAATTTGCTTATAAATGCCTTAAAATGCATAAATGTTTTATAATTATGGGTTTGATGGTCACCAGATCTTGAGTCTCAACGGTAGTTTATATAATTACTGTTGAGACAAATACTTATATAGAGCAAACTGCCAGAAATAGGATCATTGTCCTGAAAGTTTAGTGGAATGAAGCAGGTTCTCTTGATATATTTCCCTGTATTTAGCTCCATCCATTCTCCCTTTAGTTCTAACAAGATGCCCAGTCCCTGCTAATGAGAAGCATCCCCACAGCATGATGCTGCCACCGCCATACTTCACTGTAGGGATGGTGTGTTCTGAGGCATGGGCAAAGTTTGCAACGCATATAGTGCTTTGAGTAAAGTCCTTTTGAAAAAGCACTAACTTGGTCTCATGTGACCAGAAAAACTTTTCCCACATTGTACTGTCATGCTTTCTAGCAATCGACTATTATACCATTATAATTAGAATTATAATTGAAATATAATTAAAATTTGAATTATTAATTATTATTATACGTGTTCCAGGGTTACTATTATTGAGAATATTTAATTATCCACTGCTACATTATCAGGAAGTTATGTATGTTTCCAGGTCCTGTTTAACAGTCAGGAACCTCACCTGTAATTGGTTGACAGCTGCAGTCTTGTACCCTCCTACGTTTGTTTTCAAAACAAGAGAAACATGTGCCCGTCCCCGTTGCAGAATGAAGTTAGGTTTTGAACTGGAATGAATAAATTGCGATAAAAACCTAGCACAATTTATCACAAATTCATGGATCACTTGTGCAGTTGACTAATTATCACTAAACATTGGTTTGCGAGTTCTTAGGCATTTATAAGCAGATTATTAATGTTTAAAACCCTTTATAGCTGTAACCTTAATGTAAAGTGTTACCAGAAAGGGGATATGTAGGTTATTTCTCCTTTTGCAATGTTCTAAATTTCTTCTCTTCAACTATAAAATTGCTAATGTAAAAAACTATATAAAACACAGTTTGAATTTATTAATGATTTTTAATTATTTATTACAGTTTTCATGATAATACATTTTAAATTGCGGAAAATTCTATTTGAACAACAAATAACAGATTGAATCTATTTTGGCATCTCTTCTTGAATCCTTGAGAATCCCTATTTTTGAATGAAAACAACGGTCGGTGTGCATCTGGGGGAGGCAGACTGCAGCAAACCTTACTGACGCACAAATTTTAAAAAAAAAGGGTCGTTTCCCATTTCCACTCAGGAAGTAGAGGAAAGACCTTGGTTCCAAAAGGGTTGTACAACGAGGCTCGTGGCACTTTACTAAAATAAACATATCTTTAAATGCTCCTGTTTCAAGTCTACATTTGAATGCAGTCAGTCAGATTTATAGGCAGGGTTTGATATGGTGACCAAGGTGAAAAAGATCAATAGAGAAATGAGGCTAACATCACTTCGGGCTGGTCATGCTGATTAGAAATACAGTGAGACTTGTATATGACATGTGAAGTCTTTGAATTGCAGTGATTGAAGCCAATCTGTAATCTGCGTATGATCCAAATGTTGACTGAACTACCTGCCATTGATCTATCTGTCTAAATGATTGCACAATCGGTTTCATAAAAATCCCAAAAAACACAACCAGAAAATCCACACCTCCCTTCTAAACATACTTATTTTATTTAAAACTACAGGTTTCAAGGAACTCCACTATCAAGTTTATAAACGCTACACCACTTACAAGAGATTTTCCCTCAAATATTGACCTTTCAAAGTGGGCAAAAGATCATTTTGATGGGATGACTTCTTTCACTACAATTTATGATCCTCGTAAGATCACTTTTACTGGAAGGAAAGGTAAGTTGCATTCATTTACCCTCTGCCAAACCAAACTTCCTTGAGTATGAAATATGTATAAACTATGTTATTTTTTTGCATTTAAAATTTACGATGATTATGAGGTTCATGTGATTTTCTTAAAACTTTTTAAAATTACCTACAAATTCTAAACCCCTTGGTTTCTTCAGTAGTGACCAATGGATAATTTTGTATTTATCTAATCCATTGCAGCAACAGTTTCTTCATTGAATTGTACACCTAAAGATGGATTTTCCCCAAAGGAATACCTCTTAGATTTGCCTGTGCAGTTTTGTTCCAACCCACCCCAGCTCTCTGAAGAAGATCTGAATATTGTAAACATCCTGGATACAGTAAAAATCAAGTAAGAATCAGACCTGGGTAAAATACGTAGTTTAATTAACAAATGCTACAAATGTGAAGTCAGAAAGTTTTTGAAAAAAACATTTTTAAAGTATCAGAATTATACTTTCAAATATTAAAAAATAAACAGTTGTTTCAGATCTAATTGCAATCATGCAGAATAAAAGCTACATGCTATATACTATATACTAAATGAGATGTTTGACCCGATTTTTGTAAATGCGAAAGAAGAAGAATACGTGTTTGTCTTTTGCATTAATCTTAATATATATATATATATATTTTTTTTTAAAGGTACGTTCACGTTGATGTTATTTCAGAAAGGAAAACCAAATTATTTTTGAGAGGACCAAAAGGAACAACATGGATTATCGAGGGTTCTGACCAATTCAGTTTCCATGTAAGGTCATGGTCTTATTACTCATAACTGGCCTTGCAAATTGAAATGACTGGTGTTTTGCTTCCACGTTTATTTAATAAAATTGTTAACATATGTCTGAGATATATACTTACACATTTCTTTACACAGTCCAACAACAATGTAGTGGTTATGAACTACTCCCGTGCCCCTGATGTACACAACCTCACCGACAACCAAGTGGATGTACAGAATATGGCAGTGAAAAAGTTCAACTCAAGATCAGTTGCCAGCTATATGGAAATATGCAGTGCAGGCGGATTGTCAGTACGACTGTTGATTAAGGACAGAATCAGACCAGAACTGGGTAAGTCTATGTTTGTTGTCTTTACAGCTAAAATTGGGGTTTCTGGCACAGAAACTACGAACATGGCATGCTATAATCTTTATCAGGATGTTAACTTTTAATCCTACAATATTCAGTAGTCTTCAGTATTACATTTGCATTTACTTAGCTGGCAGAAGATTTTAGCCTGGACAACTTTTTTTAAGGCATGATCATATGTTGTGCAAATTCAAAAAAATCTTTAAAAGTGTACATATTTTTCAAGTGCGTTAGTGACGACAATCGAAGTACCACCGTCATTTAAACATGCAACGTGATAAATAATTTACAATGGATGGAAAAAGCTGATTAGACTGGTGTAACTGGGTATCGGGCACTCGAATGAGTTGAAGAAGTCTCGTGTGATACCTGGGGTAGAGATAGAGATAGAAACGGATGGCAAAATAAGATCATAATCTTCTTTGACTTAAGAACATCCAATTTACAAATTTCTGCTACAATTCATACAGATTTTTCAATTTACAAATGTACTTACTTCATAACGGATGTGGTGGCCCACTGTGCTTGCATAATAAAAGATAACGGTCAAAAGATCTAGGCTGTAGCATGTACAATTTATGTTATATTTAACTATAAAGACTAATTTTATTGACTGTAAATATCCTCACATATTTTTTAAATATATAATTTTGCTTCAGCACCAACAGAATTTTTGGAATCCACGACTTTCACCTCTAGTAGCTCTCAGACGCCTCTACTGATGCAACTGTATGACTCCCCGGACTATAAGGCCTATCTTAGCCCCATTACTAAGGTCCAGAGTGAGAAAAACATCTATGCACAGGTAAAACTGCTATTATAATCCATCCAGGGCATTCATTTTCAACTTTTCTTAATAGGGAGTCATAACAAATGGACTTGCTTGTTGGTTACTCTCATTGATTTTGCGGCACGAGTTATAGTACAAGTATTAGGATGTATGCTCTTTAGTGTGTATCTAAACTGGAATTTTACCCTTTTCACTCTTCTCTAGATTTCAACTCTGGTCCTCGGGAAAATGTCATTGAGTTTAAAGGTGAATAATTGTTCTGTGCACTCCAAGGGCTCCTACCCTATGGTAAAAAATATGCCCTTTCGGACTGAGCATTGTCCCGAGGAAGTCTGCCTCAATAGCACCCGGATCAGCTTCTCCTTCCAGAAAATCCAGGACCTGCCCTCTACCAGTTGGGATCTTAAGTGCTCTGTCAAATTTTGCCCCAAGGAAAAGTATATCGGCAAACTGGTAAAAGAGTGATATTTAACCTTACAAACATTCATCTCTCAAGCACATGGAAGAATTTATGCTGGAAATGGCCCTATGATATTTCCATTGATGCTGAAGTGCACTTTTTGTTTGTTGTTCTTCCAGCGTTGTGCAGAAGGAGGTATAGCACATGGAAACCTGGAAGTCATCAAATCTCATATACCAACCAGTGAGTCCAATTTCTGGTGTTGATCATACTGCTGTTATAGATCAGCATCAAGTTTCAGTGCATGTTCAAAACAAAAGTTTAATTTAGTCTTTGAGATGACCTCTTTTATTTACCTTTTTAAGACCAGTAAAGATCAGCCAAAAACAGTAAGAACCTAATATTCCATGGTTTTCCATGGCATTTTGTAGTCTCAACTAAAAGCTATAAAGATGATGACTGCACGACGAGGTCAGGAGATCTGATGCGCGGGGAGGGGTTGATGGGGGGTGGTGACGAGGGGTGTGCTTCTTAGGAAGGCCTGCTGACTGACCCCCATAGCAGCAATCAGAAATTATGAGTCTTAGGGGGATTTATTGTGTCCGAGGCCTGGAAGAGTGCCAGTCCAAACACCGGCCTCCACACCATTGTCGCCAGCACACAAAGGGGGGAAGGTGTTGCTCTTCAAAGGAAAGACTGTCTCACGGCAGACGATTCTGGCCCAAAACCTGCATTCCTTTCCCCTTGACACTCAGAAGGGAAGCCAATATTTGGGTTCACTGAAGTGAAAATCTGAAACCTTGGGTTATGCTTGTGCGTAGGGCGACTCCCACTAGCTGCCTCATCAGGTAATGTTTGACTGTCTTTTCTGTTTATTTACCCTACACAGGGGAAAACAGCTATTGGGTTAAGTTAACAGGATGACAGGCCGATGCATGTGTCACGTTTTGTTTGTGTGTTGATGTGCAAGCACATGAAAGGTATTTTGAGTCAAGGACAATGGGTCTTACTGGAAAGTACAGCAAAGCAAAAAATCTGCTTCCTCCCATAAAACCAAGGCCACTTTTCATTAACCTTTGAACCTGTGACCATTGTCACAAAGTCCTGCCAAATTCCACTGAAGCGAAATGTCTTGATTTTTTTAAATTAAAAGCTTGGTTTAAGAACTGAATGTTGGGTGACATTGGTGAAAATATTTTTTAGGTACGTCGCTGTCATTTGATGATCGACAGACAAGGTGTAATGCTGTAAAGTTATTTAAATTTCAAATGCATCTTTGAAACCGTGAAGCGTTGCTGTCCGCCTGATGCAGGTGAGACGTGCAGGTTCTGACCACAGCAGCCTGCTCCGGAAGCAGCAGCCTGCGATTCTGTAGCCGGGTTGGAATATGCAGGCCGGATTGCTCGACGGGGGTCCGACCGTCTGCTGCTTTGATTTTCCTAAGTGCTAGTGGCTCCACTCAGCCGCTTTTCCTGTTTGGAAGCTCTCCCCTGGGCGCCTTGGGGGGGGCAATCCAATCCCGCCAACCCATATAGCCACAGCAAAGCATTCCTACCACCTGAGCGTCTATTTCCTGTCTCTGTTTGTTCAGCCTTGTTTGTCAACCTGCGAAAATAAAGACATTAAAAAAGGCTGTTCTGCTGATCTTGGGAAATCAAGTCAAAATCCGCAACAGAGAATGAAACAACATTTCTCTTTTCGAGTGTAGCTGCTGGACTTTTCCTGTGCCCTCATAGCTGTAATCCACGTGCAAGGCATTTCGGATTTGGATCCCCTCAATAAAACCCGTCGATAGTCACTGCATGTCTGTATATTGTCGCCACCAATCTATTTTTGTTTCCTACGATTCCTTTCAAAGTGCATGGAATGTTTGATTTGCCATAATAAATATTGTGGCTTTAAACCCAATTCAGCTCCATTTCCAAGGTTTAAAACTTGATATTTTCACTGAAGCACTAATACAGAATTATGGTTGAGAGTGACATCTGGATATTTTACAAATCAAAGCTGGTTATTTCATAAAGCAGCTGCTAAAACTCAAAACTGCCATTGGTCATTCTGACCTTTGATTTCTTTTAAGTAACCATGAATTTTATAACAACTATTACAATATTAAAAAAACTAAACAAAATAATCCAAACTGACAACAATGCAAATATTTAGCGATGGATGATCCTTAAACATGAAATGCCAATTTGTATAGTCATTGTATAGTCTTATGAACTGACCGCAATTATAGACCAAGACCAATTCAGAGAGAACACTGATGGTTGGGAGGGCTGAGTTCAGGAGTTTACTATAGAACTGAATTTCTGGGTGGTTTTACTCTAGATATTACAAAATGAGGGAGCACTGAAAAGATGTATTTTGTAGCATCAGCGCCCTATGGAGAGCATGGAGCAGTTTTGTTTGGAACACATGTGAATGGCGATCCAGCTGGGTAAAAGTACTGCTGTGGCCTGCCCTGTTAGAGAATATCAATAGTATTTAATTTATTTGTTCATTAAATGAAGTCGATTTACTTCAACGATTTGGTGAATTAGTTTGAGCGATTCCTCTGAGCCTTAAGGCTATTTAATGGAGGAGCAGTTCTGAATGCCGGTCTGTAATTTCATCAATAACCTTAAGCTATTTAACTTTGCTTTTTCGACAAATATCCACCAGTCAAATTGTCCTAAAATTACTAATGATCAATACAGGGACATTCTGAGGACAGCTGTAACAATGGCAACACCATATTACTTTCAAAGAAAAGTGTCTTCTGACAATTTTAGGGTCCAGTTGGTGAGTTTCCTCCCATTTAGGACAAATTAAAGGTGCATGGTACCAGCATGGGATGCAGGAAGTGGAAGTGTAATTAGGCTTTAGGGAAGACCATAGGATGGCCTCCATCTTGAGACTGGTGATTGCTTTTCTTGCAATGTCCTGTGGTCCACGTCATGTTCAGTTCCTATGACACAGAACCTGCTGGTGGTTTTCTTGCTTGTCTGGCCTCCAAACTTGCTTTTACTTCAGACAGTTTTTGTTTGGGTTATACTTGTTGGTAGTAAAAAAAAAATGTCAGTAATTTAGGTTCCATAAAATGTTACTCCATCAGATTTATGAGAGAACTTCAGTGCCATAACATAAAATAAATGGGGCAGGTTACTAATCATCCAGTATCTTTCTGTATGCCAGCCACATTCATCGATCTCTCAGCTGTCCTGGCCATTGCTTTTGGGGGATTTCTGATTGGGGCTCTCCTCATTGGAGCTCTGTGGTTCATACACATTCGTACAGGTGAGTGTAAATGCATGTTTTAAAATATATTTGGCAAATGTGTATGACACAAAATACCTGCTACTGTATGTATAAAATTTTTAAAGTTTGTCTGTAAATTCTTTTAGATCAGCTGAATGGCTATAATAGCAGGATTAATTGAATTTATTTGGTAAAATCTCGGTTGTCTTTTAGGAATGAGTCGGGGTTCGACAGTCCCACATATCTCAGGTAAAGACTAAATATAACTTGTTTGGTTTCCATGGTAAAATCATACACATTTGCTCAGACGTAGAGGAAGCACGCTGACCAAGGACACTGAAGTTGTCTCGCCTTTGCTGTTTTTTTCCACAGGATGTCCCTACTCTCTGACCAAACGGCAGCCAGTTTCCAGTAATACATTGCCCTCACAGAACAGCAGTGCCAACCCAAGCATTGGCAGCACCCAGAGCACACCTACCAGCAGCATGGCATGAGGTTCAAAGTTTCAAACCTAGGCAATTTTTATGAATAAAACTTTGCCTTTCATACACCCAAGTACTCTGTAGCAATCTTTGGTCAGGGCAATCTGGTTTTTATCCAGCCTCTAAGACTCCCTGACTTCCCGCCTCCAAGCAAAGCCAATGAGGAGAATTCAATGGATAAATGTAGCTACAACAACAGGAAAAACAAAGTGTAGCCCCCAAGAACTAACAGGAAATTCACTGCATTCTTTTCAATGAAACATGCTGCACCAATTGCTATACAATAAGACGCCTGCAGAAAACAAAAACAAAAGAGGCCTTTTTTTAACATTGTTGGATGCTTTCTTTTCTATAATAGCAGCCATAGCATTAACCTTTTAGAAGACAGAAGATTCCATGTCGTAAACTTTACACAATATACAAAAATCGGCTTAATGTTTTAAGGTTTTTTTCAACGTAAATTGTGCATCTATATACAAAAAAACATTTTCCATCTGAATTTTTACCTAATAATTTCCAAATTAAAAAACAAGCTTGTTTCACATTATAAATAGGTTTCTTGTTATAATATTATGTATGATATGTACTTTTAAAAATGTTTAAAAAAACCTACAGAAATATTGATTTGTCTATATTTGTGTCTGAGTAAATGTTAGCGTGTGAGAATATGTGGGTGAAAGAATATTCCATGCTATAATTTGTTAGAGAGCTTGTTTGTATTGTGTGTAGTAGATATTATGTGTGAATACATAAGGTATTGTATTGGATACAAAAGGATAAAAACCCAGAACAATGCCATTTTTGTGCAATATTTCAAAATATACAGGTCTATACATCTACCTTGAATTTTGTAAAGGTCAAAATGGTATGTAACTTTTTTTTAAATCCATTTAATCCATGTACTCTGCTTTGTTTTAATGCTTTCCTTAACTGCTTATAAATCAATGTTTTAGCCCTGTGGGTTACAAAATTGGTATTCAATTTACAGTTATTGTTTTCAGGCATTGCTAAGCCAGTGAGTAAACTTGTAATTAAGACAGCACCATTCTCTTCACTTTTATGCATATGTATTGTATAGTGTTTTCATTTATTGGGGTATCTCCATCATAGCTTAAACCGAAGGTCCTGGGATGACACGAAGCAGAAAATCATTCTGATGATGCTTGAATTGCCAACTGAACATTGTTCAATGATGAACTGTTGAATGTCCTCATCCAAAATCACTTAGACAAATCAAAAATATACCAGACAAACAAACTGTAAAAACATGCATTTACATAATTACATTTGATTTGACAGACTCCAGCTCCCAGCATCCCTGATGTTTTCTGCCTGTGTTTTATGGGAAGGAGAGGAGAGCTACGAGGAGCATGTGCCCTGTACCGTTAGGCTCTTGGTATCTAGAGATGTAAGCACTTGGTGACAGGAGTACCCTGACAGTTGAGAGGGCACAGTAGAAATTGGAAAAGCCTGTCAGTAGTTCTAGTTGTTATCCTGCAATTCCCTTCCCAAGATCTGGAAAGTATTTCCTTTAGAGAGATAATGCTGTCAGACAAATCAACCATGCATTGTTGAAATGCACGTTTCCCTTGTCTCACATAGATAGGCTGTCACAAGGAAACAGTGATGGGGGTTAGAAAAATACTCAAGGGCACCCAATGATCGCGTGAAGTGGCCCCTATCTTTCCTATTTGTTTATGTACTCGGTTCATCGTGATTTTGAGGTTCTAACAAACCCCAATGTTCAGAAGAAATAAGAGATAAATTGAGTTTGCTCTCTTATTCCTACCTCGCACATCCAAGACAAATGTTATTATTTCTTTTACAAATAAGACCATGTCTCACTCCCTGTGCCTTGTGTACATATTCAGAGGTGCGAATAGGACAGACTGAGGAAAAAACTTCATTTATCTGCTTGGAATATTTCCATTTGTGACATGGTAGAGATTTCCATTGTTATTCCCACTGCCATCATTTTGAGAGACATTTTGTTCTTGTAAAAATAACATTCAAAAGATATGGTATGTAAAATTGAATGGCTTTATTTTTTCAAGGATAGAGCTGTCACAGTATGAAACCTTTAGCATGTATAAGGAAATCTGTTGTTTAAGCTGTATGCTACACTAAGAAGAGATCTAGCTCCTCCATGCATTTCTTTCAAAATCCATGCTGAGCATATATATTTTTTATTATTATTATTTGTTAGGATGTTTTGCAAATTAGCATCACAACTCTGAATAAAATGTCTTTAAATATTTTGTTTATAATTATAGTTATTATTTTTGGTATATACAAATGGATAAATAAAAAATAAAGTTATGATTTGGTGTTTTACACAGATGATGTAGTGTAATCTAGTCTTGCAACATAAATTTCCTGGTGACTTAGCTGAAAGCCGATTTGAAAGACATTATGCAAATGTATTGTAAAACAAATTCTATGTTTCAAATAAATTGTACCCTCTCATCTAATTTCCATGATGAAGTAGTTTAATTTACACATCCACCTGTTTTCAAGCATCTTAATTTTAAACCTGTACAAATGCAGAGATAATGATTCCATAAAATAAACTTTCAACATTTTTATTGTAGGTTTGATTCAAACTTGTGCCAAAGTCACTGTCTTTTCTTTTTTATTTAGATTTAGATTTAGTTTTGTTCTGCCTGCCACCATGTGGCGTCCTGTACATATTACACAATCATATTCCAAAGCTCTTTTGCTAGCTGTTAGCACAAAGGGTATTTCCCTGAGTTTCCTAAGTTTCGATTCACTATACTTTTGAATATACCCTACTCTTGCAGGGTCTACCAGGTAACTGAAAATGTTCCATTAAAAAATTTAACAATTTCTGCAGCAACTTCTATCACTACGACTACTACACAAGTACCATGACGATACTGATATTTCATAATATGAATCATATTTGTAAATGTAACAAATATATGAAGCTAGAATGGGTACATTCGTCTTGCATAGTTATATATTGAGACAAAAAATATATAGCATTGTATTGTTAATAATAATATAGTAGGTAATATAGAAGGTTTTACCCTCACCTTAGTGCAAGGTTTTTAGTTTCAATCTAATTTTTTTTTCCAATAAAGGACCTTGATACTTGATTTATTTACTGAGAGCAAAA
Organism: Hiodon tergisus; assembly: GCA_025775045.1. Classification (NCBI taxonomy): domain Eukaryota; kingdom Metazoa; phylum Chordata; class Actinopteri; order Hiodontiformes; family Hiodontidae; genus Hiodon; species Hiodon tergisus. The sequence continues at coordinate 4,143,691 of JAOVYW010000036.1, read as the reverse complement.
TTATAGGAATGGGTGTGACAGGCAGTAGATCTGAGTATCGGCACTCTCTCTCTCTCTCTCTGTCTGAATTTTCCATTCATCACCGGCTACAGCATCTGACCATTTGGAGCACTAATTAATGCAAACCATTCCATCTAGGCGACCCCCACTCTCCTCGGTTGGCCATGTGCTTGGGTCATAAGGGTGGTAAAATGATATATCTATTAAACTGTCATTTCAAGGTCTTTTTTCTTCAGCAGGATACGATGTATATAAATCCTGTGTATATAAATATCATAATGCTACTACCCACCTACAGTGGCTTGGTTTGATCGAATGACCTTAGGTCTGGTTTTGTTCAAAATTTGTTCAAATTTGCTTTTATCTCACTCTAAAATGCATTGATTGTTGAATTGGGTACTACAGTTGTGGTCTGATCTGTAGAATAGAACGGGTGCAAGGATTAAGTCGCAATTAAAAACTACAAGCCAGCGATTGCATTTTGGACCAAGATGATGTAAAATGAAACATTTGCTGAATGGCTGATTGAAATCGGCATAGTGGGCAGTGCTCCTGCTGAGTCTCTCTCAGGCAACGCACATCACAGTGAGCTGGGTCGTTATATGCTCTGCATGCACCCATACCCAGAAAGGGGCACGCAGTTATCTCAAAATTGCGCTGGGCTGAATAAAAGCGCCCCCATAGGGACCAAATGCAATTTCTTTTCCCTTTTGCCAAAACTAGCGCTTCTCTCTCCTAGAATCATTAAGTGGCGCATGCAACATCGATTATAGCCCTGTTGGCACGGAAATCACTTTGCTTGACAAGGCGAAAAAACTTCTGCTCCCCATTGACTGACAAATTTCACTGAAGAGGGAAGTGGCTTCAGCGAAGAGGTCATCCTTTTTTGCCTTTTACTCCCCCTAGCCCCACATCTCTTACAATGAGAATTACCACATGAACCTATAAAAATAAAACTGTTACAACAAGAAAATTAATTGACTTCTTGGCATAATGGTTGTTTGGAAAGTGCACAGAACACACAAAAGCCAGATTTAATTTTAAATGACACATAAGTTAGATTCAAGTCTAATTCCCAAAACCCAAATAAAATTTTCCATCCATCCATTCATCTTCGAAACTGCTTATTCTGGTGAGGGTTGCGGGGACACCAGAGCTGATCCTGGCAGGCATAGGGCACAAGGCAGGGATACACCCAGGATTGGACGCCAGGCCATCGCTGGGCAACACACACACCTGCAGGGCAATTTAGCACGGCCAATGAACCTACCCAGCAAGTCTTTGGACAGTGGGATAAAACCCACGTGGACACAGGGAGAACTTGCAAACTCCACGCAAACAGGCAACCTGAGTCCAGGAACCGAACCCGGGACCCTTGGTGCTGTGTGGCAGCAGCGCTAACCACCGCGCCACCATGCCACACCATTTAAATTTTCATTAACATGAATTGATAAGTAGCCCTCTTCCTTAATAAATTGGCGTATTATTTAACGCAATAATTAACAACTGCATTGTATTGTTATAACCAAAATTGTACTCAGCCCTATAATATGTAACAATGCTTATTTTTGTCTTGACATGTCCCAGTTATATTTATGAGGCTTTATGTTTTTGAGTCCATTTTACTATGTGCTGCAGGTAATGAGTGCGTGAACTTATTTCCTACATTTGATTGATAATGCTCCACAGCTCCCTGTGTGCTAAATAAATCTTTTGCACCGTTCATAATAAATAAAAACCTGCACCAGGTTGATGAAATATAAATCAAACTAGTGCAATTAGAAGAAAGACAATGGCAATCCAACTGTGGCAGTTTTCCAGGATATATCTCCCAAATTTATCTTCACATTGATTTGAAATCTCTGGGAACTAAATCCATGAATGATGACATGCTATGTGGCAGCTCATTGCTCAATGTAGTATGCCCAGGTGTGCCTGTGCTGGGCCACACACATGGTGTAAAGGGTTTTCAGATTGTTGTGCCCAGTTTCTTGTTTTATATATATATATATATATATACGCAACCGCAACTGCTCTCGTCAATACTGCAACTCTATTTGCAACTCAATTTCTCCCCCCTGCCATTCTAAGATGCCAGGCTATCTTTTTTCCTTTTTACACTCCAATACTCAGCAAAGTGGATTCTCTGAGAAACGTGTATTGAATGTAGGTATACACAGGTACTAAACTGAGGGCATACCACTTTGCTGTAGCGTACATTTTATCGGTAGACATTGAGGAGAGATTATTAAAAAGCAGCAGAAGCTCTCCAGGAAATGTTGTTTTTTGGATATCCCAGGAAAAATTCAAGGCCTACTTTCCATTCATGATTGTGTTTTAAAGGTATAAGTTCTCAAGGCAAATTTATTTTTATATGCGTAATACTTATGGACAGTTTAGACTGTCGAAGAGTCTTTACTCTTATAAACTGATTGTAATTTGCACAACAGTTATGATTTGCTGCTGATATATTTTGATTGAGCATAATTGACTTCTCACACCAAAAAGAAGATATAACAGAAATCAACTTCAAGGCTGACAGATTGAAAAAGAGCTATAGACTGCCTTGATTCAATGTGTCCCCACTGTGAAAATCAAGACTACTTTGGCAAGTCATGGATCCAGCTTTTATGTATGTCCTAGAGTGGTATCCATTTAGTTTCTTTCATGTTTTATTTTTCTTCTCCTGAGTAAGGCAGAAACACTCTCTTCAATCAATGATTCATTCTTCCAAGCCAAGTTTCCAACTGCCATCGTATGACATTGTCTCAGTTTTCAATGAGGAGAAACTGCAAAAATAGCCTGAAAACTGTCAGGAAATTGAAAGAAAAACACACCTGGGGGCCTACAGATGTACAGCTAACTTATGATCGCTGTGTTAACACTGATTACAACATAGACCAGAAGTCTACGCACTATTTCTGAAATCTATAGCCTTTTATGACCTTTTCTGCTGTTTTTCTCAAATGTTGCACAGATCATATTGAGACTGTTGTAATTTGAGGCATGGGTGAAACTCAAGTAAGGGAAAAAAATAGATACTCTAGAACGAAATGTATTCCTTAAGTCAATAGAGTTTAAGCTTTTATTATTGTAAAAAGGTTTAAACCGACCTATTGCATGTTCTCCTGTTTTTTATCATTAGAATGCAGCCTAGTAACAGAGGCTCCCTAAGTCCAAGCTCTTACCAAAACGGACATCATAGCAGTGACCATGAAAGAAGAAATTTAATTTATGTCCAGCTGATTTCCAGTCTTTCTTCTTCTCTCTTTCTCGGTCTCCAAACAGGTTTACATTCAGTTAAAAATTTTCCCATTCCAACAGCCCCTCCATAACCTTCAATCATTGCTTTGCTCTTCAGTGCTTTCCTTAATTTATGGTTGTTAGTCTTCAATAATGTCTTTCAACACATCTCTCCTCTAGAAACTGACTTCATTCCTCAAAAATTCTGAATGGCTGCCAGCAGTCAGTACTCCCCCATCCTTTAAAAGACAAATTATCACAGCGTTAATAACCTTTTCAGAAAGATCTACTCAATCCAAATCATCTTAAATTCTGGCCTGGGACTTTTGCCCTTTCCTTATTAGTGATCCTGCTAGGCCTCTGCACAGTCAAAGTTGTGTTAAATCGACACTGTCAGTATTTCATTTAGAGTTCATTTAGGAAGTTATACCTTCTTTGTCTACCAGTCAATAAATCTACACTCCTGAGACCATAATGATTTTGTCCTGCTAGTCCGAAGAAGATACTACTCCCTCATTTCATTAAACCTGACTATAATCCCTCTAAGTTGTCCTTGCTTCTGCCATGGATTGGCTTGTACACGCCCTTGCTGTTCCAGTCTATGTGTGTGTAAACTTTGTACTTCCATCCTGATTGCCTGAATAATCCGTCAGATCAGATCTGTCAGGCTCCCAGCTGCCTCAGTTGGTAAAGACGCTTTCTTGGGTGCAGACTGTGCTCTAGGATCTATATCTGTAAGCTTATATCAGTAGGTTCGGGATTGTGTCACTTGCTGACCTTGGCCCGGACTCCTGAGTGACGGCACACAATTGGTCGATAGTCAGGGAAGGGAGGATTCAAGACAGTTTGGGTTGTTTTCAGGCCACTGGTTAATAGAGACCTCTGCCAAACCACTACAGGCCAGCAGTGCTGTCGAATAAGCACACTTGTCCTCTAGTAGTGTTGACCCTCCTGCTGCTGTGTAAAATGCAGTGTCTTAAATGCTTCATGCGTAAATGATTACGAGACTGGTTGATTGGACGAGTTTCTGCTGATCTCTTTGACTAAATACATAATTAGAAATTAAAAACAGGGAAAACTGTGTAAGGATGCTGTAAATCCTTACAGCCAAATGATCCTACATTTATTTATCTTCAATTCGCAAGTTATGGCACACTGATGCAGGCCCAGTTGATCTTATATAGGGAACTAGAATGCCAATTAAAACAATAAAATAAAAACAGAATGCCGTTTCGGGAAACAAAACATAGACACCTTCAGTCTATAATGCAAAACAATAAACAAGAAAGTTATTTCAGTCTCATACACTAAAATAGACACAGAGAACATGTTTTCTTGCACCTGGCACATCCCCGCCCGCTGCTCGTCTCACATGTATTTGGGGCAATTTAAGGGCATGGTCAATATATTTTAACGAAATTATGCCATCCCAAGGTACATTTTAATTTAAAAAAATAATCTAGAGCTAACATGAACAAAGTTCTCTACGAAAGACGAGCTTAGGAGTAAGTAATTGCCCTAAGAGACAAGTGGCTTTTGTGTTAATTCATTTTAACTTAAATCTAATAATATAATTTAGATTCTGGTAATCTGTAGATGGAAGTATTAAATGGATGCTGGAATGAAGTCACATAGAGACGTGAAATACATTTCAGATTCCAAACTGAATTTTGGAACAGAATATGTGCAAATGCGCAAATTGACTGATATCAGAATGACATTTTCCAGCTATGGGAGCTATGGGTGTGTTCAGAAGTTTCATTAAGATGGTGGTTTTTAGGATGGTTTTAACTTACTGATGTTTCAAGTCAGTGGTACACAGTAGAGCAAATAGTGTTGATACCTAAGTGTGTAGGTGGTTCGACAGTTAGATAGGTATAGACACTTACACACAAACTGAAAATTCACTCAATACAGTGTATGTGTTAAAATCCTTGTCACTGAGCACCTGTGTGAAGCTCTTGAGTGTCCCAGAAAAGCGAGAAGCAGGCCGGACAGATCTATTTCCATCACAGAATTGTAAATGTAAGGTAATGTGCAGCCACAGGGAGGCAGAAACTGCCAAGAAAATCCATCAAAAATCTTCATCACTCTAAGCAGACATCTACTCCATATAATTATTATTTGTCACACCTACTTTTTTTAACACCCAATGGATGTGGTCATTTGTTTGCAGGTAAGGTTTGGTTACCATTATTTTGTCAGCTTTGTCAGTTATTATCATAGCAATACTAAATTATTACATGTATGATTCTAGTCTATTCAAGTCTATGGAAATGCTTCTTCTTTGTTTCACCTGACTACTTGAAATCTTGCCACTGTTATACGTGTAGCTAGCTTAGAGTAGATAGATGCTGTGGGTTCAGCTCTTCAACACCTTATTTTTACATCACTGCATTCAGACATAATTAACATAATTAAGAAACCATTTGTTTAAAAGGGGTGGCATTGGACCTTGTAAAACAAACAAAACCAAAAGAAAAAAAATTACAGTTTCTCTTTTATACTCCTCGCCCTGTCACTGTTAAAGAGGATTGACGGAGCATTAACAACGGCTACAACGTGCTAATGTTTTTAACTGATGGTTATTGCCACCCTGTGGTGAGTACCGGTACTAATATAAAGAAGACGTGGAATCTATTTAATAGATACAGTCCAAAGAAGGTAGACTTCGTAATAATAATAATAATAATAATAATAATAATAATAATAATAATAATAATAATAATAATA
>JAOVYW010000036.1:4113052-4137615 GCA_025775045.1 Hiodon tergisus | reverse complement strand
TAATAATAATAATAATAATAATAATAATAATAATAATAATAATAATAATAATAATAATACACCCGATTAAAATATAATCAATTCACCACATTGCATGGTCTCAAGTTCCGCATTAATTATGGAAAGTAATATGTTAAATAGATGCAAAATCTGTTTGCTCTCAGGGTGGCACTAATGCGTCTGTTTATTAACTTATAAGTGGTATAAGACTTATAAGAAAAGGGAATACACTAGCCTGAAAGACAACTCAAAGCAATTTTCAGGTATCGTAATCCCCTGAAATATCAACAACTAGGATTTGAGTCTGTCCATCAAAGGCACCCCCTTAACACTTCATAGTCTGTTTTTCCAGCGAGAGCTTCATCTCTCACGTAGTCCGTCTCTGGTGTAATATTTCCCCTAAATAGTAAGTTCCTCGACTCCCCAAATACCAATTTTGGTCACATTGACATGTTAGCAGCATCAGAGCTTCAGTGCTTTGTACATCCTGAATATGTTTATCCAAAACATCTAATTTAATTGTATCCACTTGAAAAGGTGTGATAATGAACTAGGATCGTTTTAACATATAAAAGCATGATAAAATCCTAAACTAAATATTATATAAATAAACTCAAATTTGAATAAAACTATCCAAAAATAACTATGAATTGAGAAAAAGTACATTAATTTCAACACTGACAAGCAGCCTATACAAGTTTATTTTGAAAAGGCAGTGACAAAAAATGATGATTGAAGTTGAACGGCAGCAGAATGGCACATTGGTTAGCAAGAAACAAATGTTTTGAGAAACAAGAAGAAGCCAACGATGGGGATGGTTGAAGCAAGGCAGGGAGAAAACAAGACAACCAGTTCAGTTCTGTATTACTGCAGCAGCATAAGTAGCATTAGTGGGTACCTCAGTGAAGAGAAAATTACAGTAGTTAAGACAGAAAATGACAAGAGCCTAGTCACTGCATCAAGCGTGCTGTTGGGAAAGGACAGACTTCATAACTACACTTAAGGGATAGTGCTGGCAGTGAATTGAAGAAAAACTAAAAACTTGTTCACAGGAGTGAAGGATGTAAATCCTGAGTAATCCCCAAGTTTAAAAAGTTAAACAGGAAGAGTGCCAGACTGCAGAAATTGGAGATCAAGTGTAGAGATAAAGAACCAAGGTGATGTGAGTGGTTAGAATTTAAGATATTTTGTTTAGATGACGGAAATCTGTTAAGAGATAGGGTTTCTGAAAGTTAAGCGAAGAGCTGAGAGGAACCGTCAGAGTCGAAATTAAGGAATGGGCAAAGTACATGTAAATCATCTTCCAAGAATTAATAAGATAAACACTTTTACTGGTGATTGTGAAACGACAAGTAGAGAGGTTGAACAGACTAATTCATTCTGGGGAGTATCAAGCAGTAATTACAGTGAAATTGAAGAAAAAGATTTAATAATTGGAACCAAGGAGATTTGACAGCTATTACTGAAGATTGAGGGATCGACCTAGTTTGATTAGTATAATTCTTCAGGAATGCTGCCAAAGTTCTGAGCTGAGCTGCAATGCAAAGCGGCATACATTGGGAATGGTCTGCAGACCGGGCCTGAGAAACTACAAGGTAAACAAACAGAGGTCACTGTGCGCCGCTCAAACACAAACATGCCATTTCCATTGACTTTGTGTCAACCGGCCGCTTGCCCTTTTGTTTCAGGGGGCCGGCCTGTCGTGACATTGTGACAGGCAGAAGGGAGATTTCTCCGAGGAAGAAGCGGGAGAGAAAGGTCATGGTGAATAAAAGCCTTTTAATCTGAACACTCCAACACACACCCGTGAATTTCAAAGTCGCCCAAAATGCTAAAAGGTTAGGATGGTCAACGGATCCTTTATTTCGCTTCCTTTTTCCCCTTTTGCCTTTGTGGCGCTTCTAAAGGTCTGGGAACTTTCAGGAAAGGTTCAAATGCATTCTGTGTCAGCAAGACACTTTGTGTTGTGTTGGCTCCTGAAGCTGTTTGATGATTCTCCATCTATAGTGGCCCTCGGGGTCTGGCTGCACGTTGGAGGCATTTTTCATTTTGACAGAGAACACTGTACTAAGCAGATGACGACCCGGGAATTTTAACGAAAGGCATTGCTCTTTAAAAAAATATTCTTAAAAAGCCATTAGCTAGCTGTTTTTCTACTTTACCAGTACAATTTGTTGGTCTTGCATGTCACGCTAGCAAGGGACTTTAATAATAGGCAATTGTTCAGCATTAATAAACTAAAATATTACATATCAAAACAGGTGGCACACTGATTTTGAACTATTTCAACTATATCTGCACAACTGCAATTGCTTTGTATGAATCCAAATATGCAATGCGCTAGCAAGTGACACTAGGTATAGCCATGTGCCTTGAAAAAAATAATAACATATATATTAATAACATGCAATTTGGAATATATATAAATATCTGAAATATCTAAAAGTAGGAGCAACTTTCTGAATAGTCGTTGGTACACTTATGTGGGACACTTACGATGCAAAACACACATCTTTCACGTTTTTCATGTTCTAGCAATATGAACAAATTAGCCTAACCTTAATCCAGTGCAACTAAAGTGCAATTCATACTGGGATTAGTAACTACAAACCGTTACACAATAACAAATTAATAACTAATGTGGATCAGAATTCCGCGATGTCCTTAATTATGTGTGTAACTAGAAAATAATAATTACATGTATTTATTCTGATATATACTGACTGACACGAATGGGATAACGGACAGCAGGTTTCCGATGTGTATGATACTATAATATAAACCACTTTTGTGAACTGTATCATTTTTTTGTAGCTTCTCCAGTTTAAATGACATGTTAATTAAAACACAGTATTCTTAACATCTCTCTTTCCCTCCATCTATTTCTGACTGATTAAATTTTCATGGCCAAAAAGTGAAGTTCCATCCTTAGCACGGCATTCCTGTAACGGACATTCTTTTTTTTGTTCCTGCACTAATGATGCAGAGCAGTGGCCATAAATATGCCAGATAATTTGCATATCTCAGCAGTCCATTGTTCCTTCTCATAATGCAACCTCATTCAACACGGTATCGCTGAAACAAGGTGAACTTTCAGATCCCATTTATGCTGTATATACCATTGTGCAATATTCTGTGTACTGCCCAATCTCTATTGCACATCCCAAATGTTATGGACCCCAACCAAGTTACTGTACGGGGGAAGCATCAGTATAACTGACTCAAGCCTCAAGCCTGACAATATACAAGCCATTTGTGCCATTCCAGCCCTGCAATCACCCTCAAAAGAATTTTACAAATGCTCTATGTCTAATTGTTCTTGTGTAATTGTTTTAATTGTTCACCTATGAGTTCCAGTGATGGAAAGTTTGCTGCTCATTAATACTGGCACTTGTTCTATGTTCTGAGCTCAAAGACTGTGGCCCTACCAGTAAATTGAGCCCTATTGTTTTTTATGCAAAACCATCATATTTTAAAATTCCTTTTCTGTTTCTATTCCGAATTAATGTCCTGATTATCCCGGACCAGGAGGACCCCACTGTCAATTGCAGGTTCCCTCTCATCAGTGCAGGGAGTGTGGCCACCCCACATTGGCGCTCACTGTAAATCAGAATCCCCCCCACCCCCAATCGCCAATGCAGCCTGTGCCCCTGTGTGTGAGCCACCCCCTAGGAAAACAACATCAGATTAACCTATCAGACCAAAAAACGAACAAAACCAAAGCCTCTACCGTCCCTCCACAGATGGGGTACAGGAGCAGCTCTCAGTCAATGTTGCAGGAGGAGCAGTCATTACAAAAGCTTCCAGGTACTCCAGTCTAGAGAGATAGGTCCTTATCAGTATGAGACACGGGCTGGATTCTCTGACATTCTACTGCAACAACACTAATGGTTACTAATGGATTTTGTGCTCTGGTTCCAGTTTCTGGGGCCTGGGAAAAGGATCTTCCGAGCATACAGCAATTAATGTGAACCCGTGTGTAATAAATTCTTCCAGGTTTATATGTGAACACCCATCATGGATAAAAAAGTGGGCTAATCGCTACTTTTTTCCCCCTCCTAAAAAATTGCTAATCCTTTTTCCTCGGGGGCAAAAAAGTCTTAATCCTAACCAAGGTAGGCACCTGCTCCCATGGGCAAACAGTAATGGCACAGGGGCAGCCCGTAAATGATGGAGTTTCCCGGGCAGAGATTAGCCATTTTAGGAAAAGCTGAGGTGACTGAGACAAATAGATAGAAGCCCCACTAATAGATAGAAAGATGCCTACATTATTTATTAGCTCCAGAGAGACGTACATCATTTACAATTTTTACATTGTACCCATTTATATTTACATATTTAATATTTACATAAGCAATGTAAATATTGCTTATGTATATCAAGGCGGCGAGTGCCGTCTCCCTTCAAGAATCCGAACATGCAGACTCATGTGTAGTGATTCTACATACCATTAGATACTAAACCATGCTTGCCACAGAGATGCTAAAACTAGTTTAGTTTTTCATGCAATACATGGTGCCCATTTAGCACTGCCATTCATAATTTCATTAAAATAAAAAATAAAAAATATATATATATAAACCACCGCAGGGGGTTGGAGAAGAGAATGTTGGATTTAAAGCATATTTAACTCTAGTTAAAGTCGCTCCTCATGACAAGTAAGTCCTGTGTTTAACATACCATGATACGCTAATCCTGTTCAACACTCCATCTCAATGGAAATTACCGGGAGTAAGTCAGCAAATGTAATAAATACAAATTTTATTATTAGTTTTTTCATGCCCCCTTTTACCCTCATTGGAATTAGCTGTTCTTTAAATTAGATTTAGTCTCTCTTTATTTTACATGTATTCAATGTAGTTTCCAAGACAACAAGAGTGAGATCTTGTGTGAGAGAAATCATTTAATGGAACACCAGTTTGTTTGTTTTAAAAATAGTAGTTTGAGTGTTCATGCTGATAACGTAATTTAACTAGTTTTTCATTAACATGCAATGAGTTCATCTCTGAAAAACACATTTCTGCCACAGCAATAGGCAGATGTTATCTGATGCTAAAAATACCAGTAGGCCTTTGGGTGGACAAAATCTAAATAACACAACTTCACAATCATTGTCATATAATACCTATTGATGGCACGGCATGATTAAAACACATATTTTTGTAATGATACATTTTCAAAATTATGTCTGGCTGTACCTTATTTTATGACGTAATCAGAGTCTATGGATGTGTAACCAAACCACTGTAATGGTAATAAAAAGCAATGTCAATGTCAAGTTTTGTAGTTAATATTTAGCTACAGAGAATACATGCACAACTAATAAGCCAGATATTTACTTATAAATATACCTGAGAACTTGGGTTAACCTTCAAAATTCAGGGCCTGTACAACCACTGTGCTACGCCGCCCACGTGTAATCCTTTTCTCAAAGTAAAGCTGATACATGTCCCAGCTGACTGAGCAAAATGCTTTATTAATGATCACTGGAGTGCTTGTTCCCTGGTCAAAAATCCCACCGGCCCACTACTCCGACGAGACTGTGTACAAACTGCCACTGTGCGCACTAAAAACAAACAGGTCAGAGGATGTCCAGAAAAAAATTGTTGTACTCAGCACTGTAATGAGGAAGGTAACAGTGTGGGACGGGCTGTTGGGACCTACAAGCCAAGAGTTGTGACCATCGGTCCCCACGCACTGGAGAAGAGAAAGAAATCCCATGGATAGCAAGTGCCTCATGATAGAGGCCGAAGGGGAGGCGCTACAAACAGCCTAGTCAACCAATTCGACCGCATGTCTCTGGATGCGGACATTTTTTCAGACCATGTGATGCATCAGGGAGTATCTGGCACCTAAAGCAGGAAACTTTAGGGCTCTTGGCATCTCCTTGACACCAGCTGTCCTCTCAGGTTTCGTTACACGTTACAACGATGCCTGGTCCTTTGTTGTGTATCCTCCCTTAGGTGCGCTTCCCATTTTCAGCATGGTTTCAAGATGCCTCGTTAGAGTGGATCCCTTCTCAATTGGTGCGTTCTTGGTTTCTCCGCTGAAAATGGGAAGCACACCTAAGAGAGGACACACAACAAATTCGGAAATCCCGTGGGAAACACTGTGAGCGATGCAGAAGGAATGGTGCCAATATTGTGCCTATAATAAAACACACCAATCACAATTAACCCCTGAATACGAATTATATACTTACTAAAAGTATTTATCACAATCTGAAACCTTACGTGGTTTTGCACTATTTTTCTGAAGAGCATAACATTGCCTTTGTTCTCTGTTTTGATGTTACTGATAAACAGCATATCCTGGACAGGAAAAGCATTTCCACTGAAATCAGTGGGGATGCTCTGATAAAATCAGACAAACAGGACTTCTGGTAGATCTACCTAACTGAAAAACAGGTTGTTCTTATTAGAGGTGCAATCACACACTGGGACCATCTGGGTCCCTGGGCAATTAGGTGCCGTCCAAAATGCTGAGATGGCGAGGCGTCATTTGGTACCTGGTTAAGATTTTTCATATAAAGATTTTATATGCTACGGGAAGTATTTGATATTTATTTGCAAATGCATCCTTAGATCATGAAATTCAAATTGAATTCAATTGTTAATGAGACAATCAAATTGTTAAATTAGAAAAGGATTCAGACGTGGCAACAAAATTCAAATACTAAATATGATACATATTTAAAATATTGCATACTAATACAATAAAAGGTTGCCGTAAAGTTGATAGAAAATTAATCCAGATGCAATATAAAAAGTACTTTGATTAAATTAAACAAACTCATTGTCAAAAATGTAAGTTGTGTTGATGGGCTTTTCAGTGAATATGCCCAACTGATCATAGCGGTGCAGCTGATTTAATTTTACATTTCAATTGTTAAAAAGAAATAGCCTACTCGAGTACAAGTAAGTATGATTTGACCAAAAGGGTGGAAGACAAATTAATTATTGAAAAAACAATGATTAAGTCCTTTATATTTTAGTACACACATCAATATGAACATGCCAGGCATCCAGTATGAGGCATGATTTATATTCAGTAATCATTGCTTCAATAGTTCTGAAAGGTTAATGGGTAAAATGCTAACACTGTAGTAAAATTGAAAAACCTTTCAATATCCTGCTCCGTTGTTTAAGCTGCCATGTTTTCCACTGGCTGTTGAACAGCTTTATATTCACCTTTAGATTTTTTATACAGAAACATTATGAGTTAAACTGAAGGAACAATATTGTTTAAGTGAAGAAAAAAAACGTTTCCTTTAGTTTCTTAGTCAAAATGCTTTGGAATAAAGCCAGGGTAGTTGGTATCAGGGCTTCAGATCGACATTAACTCGACAGGAGTACCTATAAAAGATGCTTAAGACTAAGGAAAACGCCACATCATAGCTATGACGAGTAACTGAAAGTCTGCAGAAAAAACTCCACAAAGCTTTTGCAGTTTTATTTCGAGTGCTTGTATCTGGAGATTTTTCTTAGGTCATGAGATGACACAAAATCAAGACACAAGCACTATAAAGTTAAACTCAAACTGAATAAAGTTACAGGATGACAAAGTGCAAATATAAGTGCTTTAATGTCCTCTGGAGAGAAATAAATGTCTGCCGTAATTTTATGCTTGACATGAATGAAAGGAGAATCAACTGAAGATTTAAAGGCATCCTTTCCTCAGTCTTGTATGCACTGCTTTAAGGGGGTTCCAGTTTTTTTTATTTTTATAATTCATTTAGCATTTTCTCTCTTATCACCAATCTGCAGCTTGACTTGTTGCTCTCTCCTAATCCAATAAACTTTAAGTCACCTGTGACCTGATCTCCCCGTCCTTACTGGCAAATAAACCAGAATCTGAATTCGAACCTGTGACATCCAGGTCATAGATCTAAAAAAATACATTAAAAAATCCATCAACATCTATGTCCATCTATGGTAATCATAATCATAATCATAATTATTATTATTAATTTTAATAACAGCAATCTACATAAATCTAAAAAACATCTTTAAATATACCTTTATTGCTTAATTTCAGAAAAAATAAATAAAAAGACCTGCCCACATACTAGTAACAGAGCTAGAGAAAAATCCCCCTGATTATCTTTGCCTTTGCTTCCGTGGAAGACACCATGTTGAGTAAAGCTAACAGAATGCTAGCCAACATTTGCATTAAGGTCTAATCTGTGGCTTTGTCATTGATAGCGAGTGAAAAAGAATTCTTACACACTGTTACTAGTCAGGAGGGAGCATGGATATTTCAGCTCTTCATGGCGACTCTGAAAGCTCTCCGCTGACATTTTTTCTGCACAGTGGCATAAATGATCACTCATCAGCACAGCAGGACTTTTGGCTCCTTCAGCACCTGTCAGTCTGTCACACAAACTCCCTTCCCCCTCATCCCAGAGACCAACCTGGTTCCTGTCAAAATTAACTTACAAATCCACATTGATTTAATGCTGATGTGTTATTTTTAACAGTACTACTCTGCTATAAATTAATTATATATATATATATATACACACACACACACACTAATTATTTTTCTCACATTTCCCTGACTTTAATACCCATCCTCATCCTCGTTTCCCATAGGCTCATTTTGAGGTGTAATGTAAAAATAGCAATGTATTAAAGACAAACATGTCTGGTATGCCAACTAATTGCAAGATGGTAGCTATTTTTGTTTATTATAGACTCAAATGTTAGGTGTGAAAATATTCATTAGTATAGAATATTAGTATTTTTTTTTAAACTATTACTTTTTCATGCTGCTTGCCATGCCTTATTGAATGATTCCTGTTCTTTGGTTCCAGGAACATGACTTTCTAACCTTCATAATTGCCATCCGTATTTCTCCACTCACAGGCCACCAGATGGCGCTTGCATTCTCACCTCACATCCTCAATTAAAGTCAGTTCATACTTCATGCCTGCAGTTGAGTGCTGCAAAGGAAACTAACCATCATCATCATACCATTGGACAAGAACAGAACCATTGTTTTTATTTAAGAGATGAAATAAAGGCCCAAGATACCTTAGTTATGAGTTAAAAAAGAAAGACGACTTTAAAACATTTACCTACAAACCTAGGTTTTTTTTTATAGCTCTGTTGTAGAAGTGGCAGAGCTACTAATCAGTACAACTGGGGTTTATACTGATTAAACACTAGCAATGGTTCTTTAATTAAACAGACTTATAAACAACATTTTAAACTGGATATTATAAAGCCTATTTAAGTAACAATACAAGAAATACAAACTTTTCCCCAAACGGTCAGTTCCCTTTCTGCGCAAGGAAAACTTTTGTACCGTTTCTTTATTATACTTGGGCCATCTGATACATTGCAAAGCTAAGGGATCATGGTGCGGTTTTTAACAAATAAAAAGAGTGGAGAGCTGCAGTAGTAGAGAGCAGTCTCCTTGTACTCAGTTTGGTGCTAGAGAGCAGATCCATGACTGCAACGCTTTGTGCACCAGCCACAGGGCGACTTGCACCACATCAAAGACCATGTGAATCATACGGACAAGCCCGTACAGACCCGCCATGTTGCATGTAGACACTTGCATATACAGTCAAAAACTTTCCAGATGCATGACTGTAAGAATTTAACAAATATAAACAATGGAAATATAAATGTTTTTTTTGATGGTAACGGTAGCTGATATAAAGAACTACTCATTATTATCACTGTACCTGCAAAGGTATATTTTAAGGTAGTGTCAAACTATTCCAAACACAGGTAATAGCAAAGTATATAAATATCAGCAAGGAAATTAACATCACCATAGCATCTTTATTGATTTGTTTTGACCACTACATATTCAAAACAGCATCAGGCCTGTGATGTAATTGCAAACTGTGAGTTGGTGGACAATCATGGAGCAAGGAGGAAGTACCCCTGTCTCCAATGTGGCCAAAAACAAATGTAGGTCATGTGGTGTTTTTTGCTTTGCTTGTTTTTTGCTTGTTTCTGGGTTTTTGGCTCTCATTTTCGCTTTTAAGGGTTTAAGGGAATTATTCATGCTGGCACAGAGCTGGTCTTATTGATTTGCTTAGTTTAAATAAATTAAGCAAACTAAATGTCTAGATAACTAAGTGTCTGGTGCTCAATCTTCCCTCCAGGACAGTTCAGACTTCGTTCAGATCCTTTCTTAAGCCCTGCAATGGTCATCAACTTACACCTGACTACAGTATTCAAAATTGGTTGCATTTAGTGACTGAATCCGTAATTCACTACAGAATACACATATAGTTTAAAAAAAGAGTTCATAAATATATTGATGTTTTTGCATTTACCACAGTTTCTAGCTTCTCTCAATTATCGACAGGCATATTAAACCAATTACCAACAACACAAGTATGCATTTTTAGGGCCCATCCATAAACACACACACCATCACAAGAGATAACTTTTAAATATGTAGGTAATTAATAATTCTATCAGGCTCATTAACACATAATGTGCCCCATGGCCAAACCTAATTTAGAATGTTAATGACCAATTTAAATAAGATCAAGGTGAAGGTGATGAGCGTTCTTCATGCATTGTTTTAAGAGCATTTGCATATTTAGTTTGGAGCCGATCTATTTTTGTATATTCTATCGTATATGATATATGTTTTTTATGCGTTTAGCTGAGACCTTTTTTGCTGGGGTATCTAGCTTGATTATATAAAGAAACTACATGACTCGGCTGTTACGGGTAAACTCATTCCTTCAGTGTAATTATTGTAAAGTTGTTGTGTGTGCTATAACGTTTAGAGGTTTTTGCATTGCTTAACAGTTGCAGAGAGATCTCTATGGAGGAGCATGTATAAATACCAACATATGTCTATTCCATAGTCCATTTTCATGCTCTTTTTTTTCCATAGTCATGGAATATATTAAATTCTTTGTAAAGACTTATAGAGGAAAGGTTTACAAAGGAAATATTTATAAAGGAATAAATACATTAATTTATTCTTAAAGGCGATAGCTTGAGTCTGAATTAAACTAAAATTAAAAACTAAATAAAATTAAATAACTTTGCTGATCTAAATCAGGTTTTACATAACCGTTTTTAACTGGTCTTTCCAATGAAAGACAAACAGAGACATTATCTACTTCAAAAGTTACAATGTTAAAAGGATTAATCTAAAATTATCTTGGAAAGTGTAATTCATACACTTTGACTGAAAAACATTACGCAATTTTGTAGGAAATACATTTTTTTTTTAAACTTTAGAATGGCCTGCTTATAAGCTGGCAAAAGAGTCTCCAAATTAATTCCATACAAGGTTTTTAGAACCTAATCAAAACAGAGTCATGTAAAGAAATATTGTTCCAATATACAATGATGGATTTTTTTTCATTTTAAGAACTTACTGCTACTTTTACATACAGAAATTGGAAAGCATAATTTCCCCCGTTACTGGGATGAAAGAGTTTGTCTAAACTGAATATCTGATGTTATTTATAAATTATTTGGTTTGCAAGCAATACTGTTTGGTTTAAGTGTCACAATTAAGTCACAATGAACATAATTTATTGAGATATTAATTCTGAGGTTATTCTGAAATGCACTGTGACATTTTATATTGATTAGCGAAATACTCTTTTTTAGTCCCCCCAGAATCTCTTCAAGAAAACAAAAAAATACAAAATAAAAACACACAATGAATGTATTTCTTATTATGTTTTGCTTCAGAACTGCCAGTTCTACGTGCCTCCCATACCTACAGCCAGTAATCGACAGTTCAATGTAGGCACATGTATCCCTATCCACAAGTATTTCCCGTACATTTAGCAGCTGAAATAGACATATCCCAATTAATTAATAAATAAGGGCTAATATTTTTTAATATAATATGCGTACCAAGATCAGGCCCAGTGCTTCTTTTTGCGCCGATGAGAATAATGTAAGTAAAGTCATTATAAGTAGATTAAAAATGGGCCTTAGAAACTAAAAATTGGGCCTCAAAACCCTTTATTAATGACCTATATGCTTCTAATGATCTCTGTGCGAAAATGAACCTATTACTTCAGATAGGGCTGCTGAAATACACGTTTCATTGGAAAAAGTCCAGCCCTGAGATAATATGTTATTCATGCATGGTCTACTATGATTTCCAACTCCATTACCAAAGTATTAATCATTTACAAGAAGCTAGCAGCACCTAATTCAGCTGCACAAAGTGTTAAGCACCACACGATTCACACGATTTCTCTAAGCACCAAGAACGAATATCAGAGTATCATTAGAGAAAATAATCTTTAACATAAAATGATGTGAATCTGAATTAATTGCTAAATCAAACCATAACAGATAGTATTTTCAATTTGGTACCAATGTAATGCCTGTTCTTGGGTATAATTTAATACAAAACCAACCAAATGTATATCCCAGGCACACGTTACTCGCCTAAAGCATAACAGATAAACTAGATAATCTTAAACTGCTAAAGCAACTCCACATCCCTCCTAACCTACCATAAATTTCAGCAGTGCAAAGGTCAGTGGTCCCAAAGTTGGAATCAAGCCTTTCAAGATTTGCCTCGACGGATCTTACTCCTCACCAGGCTTTCTAGTGCTTGGGCCTGTTATCTGCATAATGCCAAAGAGATAGAGTTATTGCACGGGCTCTATATTTAATGACTGAATAACTTCCACAGTCTATAGTGTTTCTAATCAAACCATTTTTTCTGATGAGCTGGGCATCCTAATCTGTGCCGCCAAGCATCTTCAATGGAAGGAGACTGGCGCTGTCCCCGCCAAGTTTACCCTTTGGATACAAACAGCTGGCTTGTAATCGTCAGGGCCTAACTTCGGCAGGGGCTCTCCTCGGCTAATGCTGACATTTTCATTTGTTAAACCCTGCCAAGAAGACACAAAGTCCTTTTGATCCCCTCATTAAAGGCCCCATTTAGAACAAACCGACCTAGAATAGAGCTTTCCACATACCCAATGATCCCTAATTTGATCTCCTCCGCCTCAGGTCCCCAGAGCTTCATAACACTTTGAGACAGAGATCACCAAGACCTTTCGCCTGGGTACGCCTCTAGAAGAATTAAAACAAATACTTTTTTAAATGAAAAGGACACAAAACAGAAGCAGCTCCCATTTGGAAATTACAGAATTAATAGCATTTTAGAAGTACAATAACAGAATGTAATACATGAGTCATGCTGTAGTATTTGACATTTTTATTAAAATAAAAGTGCTTCAAATAGGGTTGTTTCCTCCATTAATCTCTTTTACCCAGCATCATTAGAATAGTTGTGATTCATCTGATCTTGGAAAAAAAGTGATAATTGCTGGCCAAGTTTGCCTCACTGGTTTAGGAAAGTTGCCATTTACCGCCCCCAAAGAACAGACATTTTTCCCAAAGAATATTCATAGGAAAGACGGTCCAGAGTTTTGAACAAAATACTTTCATGAATGAAACAAAAGCAGTGGAATCCTGAAGAATGAGCAGAAAAGTGAAACACTGTGTTTCCACACCAGCCCAGGCAGATGCTTTTCCTTGCCTACATACATTCTGTTATGTGGAGCCCCTTGGCAATCTGGCATATTGATTCAAACGAAGCACTCAAACAAGTTTCTCACAGTCAGCATAGATGACATGAAATACGTTCAGAAACCACAGATTTCAGAAGTATAATACAAAAAATATATAAAATAAAATAAAAGCTCTAGTTGGGGGCAAAGAACATATCTAAACAGAGACTCCAGCCACAAATTGTCCTTCTAAAATATATAATTTAGATGCAATTTGTTCAATTAAAAAAATTGTCTCTTTTCAATCAGGCTTCAGAAGTGGAGACCTATCTGACTGTCTGGAGGACCATACTTAACTACATTGAGTTTTTTTTGTGTCTGCATTTTTCACCACTGCATTTGGCTTTAGGCTCTGGGTAAAGAGCTGATACATTGAAATATGACACTGGGCAACGCCTACAAATGTTTAATCCGATGATGAGAGGGAAAAATTCAAGAAATGATTGGAGAGGGAGAGAAAGAGGGCTTTATTGTCTCAACAGCCAAACTATAATGTCTCACTTCCCACCCTAGTCCCTAAAGCAATTATTTTTCTCCTGACTCTGCCAAAACTTGCCCAACTTCTCTTTGACACTACCATGACTTTGCAGTAGTCATTTCAAATGTATTTTTCTTACGAGATCTCATCGTAACAGATTTTAGTTAGAATAGTTAGAATAGTTGATAAAAGCCTGAAAGACAGAAGGCATTTACCAATCCATACAGCATAACAAGGTACTCGTAGTGTCTACTATTCTGTAAGGAATACGGTTTTCCCCTAATCCCACTTACCCAAATCAAGTTGTACATGCTGAAAGGGTCCAGTGTTATAAAGACACAATTCCTCCTCACTTATTCCTGAGCAGCAGGCACCAGTGGTAGGGAGTAACTGTATTTGACCTTTTCAATGCTCGGTAGTCGATACAGGATCTCAGTCCTCCATAATTCTTCTCCACGAAAATGAAACTTGCTGCAGCAGGGGAAGTTGAGGCATGGATAAATGCCTCCGGGATGCAGTCCTCCATCAGGATAAATGCACCCCATTTGGTGGTGAAGTCCAGCAGGTCAGTAGCACCATCCCAGGATCAGGCCAGCTACCCCAGATTGCAGAACTGGAGTGCATAGTCCACGGTGGAAGTTAGCAGCACTTCTCAAGCATCCTGACCTGCTGTTTGATGACTGAACACTGCGCAAAAATGGGAGAGAAAATTGCTCAGTGTCCAGGTGATCTCCCCTTGTTGAGTCCAGACTGCTGACGACCATCCTTTGATAGAGTGACAAGAAAGGAGATCATGGAGTCATTGGCAAAGGCAGCAGGCTGTTGGATGAAATACAAGTAGCACTGCAGCAGCCTTCACACTTGTCAGAGGATCCATCATACTTCTCTGGGATGGCAAGTCTGACGGGCATTATATTACGCAATCGAGGAGCAGAGGAGTCTGAGGCTCCCTCCTGTGTTGCCGTAGAGGGAGGTTTCGTCCACACTAGTTCCTCAAGGGAGCTTAAGATCAGTCGGCTTAAGAACAGGATGGTGCCCTGTGAGGAAAGGGCCGTCTTCATGGCAGTAAGGTCGTTGAGTTCATGTCTTCTGAAAGTGCTCAAACGCTAAGATTAGAGAACCCAAATGCAGTAATTTAATGGGGAAATCCAAACACAAATCCAGAGGCAGGCAAAGGGACAAACACCGGCACTGTGAGAGTGCTATAAGGATCTAGGAAAGGCTAGATAAACAATCTTTGCTTGCATTAGTTTGCCCAATCCTGCACAGCGATACATTTGCATAGACTAACATTTCTCAAGCCACTTTTGGTTTACAACTGGGTAGAGGATCTGTGTTACTAAAAGTCCTAACTCACGAGCCATGATCAATGTCCTCTCATGTGGCAGGCTAAGAGTTCATATGCAGTGCTGAGAAATTCTCACTCCTCTCAGCCTAGCTGGAGGCCTCGTGGAAGGGAGCAATGTCCTTTCTTAGGAGAGAGCCTGCAGGAGAGAAGAACAGGATAAAATGTCTGTTCTCTGCTTTTAAGGAAACAATGTTATTTACGACCTGCTAATTGTTCTCTGAGTGGGCCCTGGAGTTGAAAGTGCCGGCTAGGGGGCAATGGCTGATGATGTCATCCCTTGGTGCCGGAGTGAGGGAAATTTATAGTGGATAGTCTCTACAAACCCATGTTAAACAGTTCAAATTGTTCACTGTAATTGAACCCTCCTTGTCTAGGATTGGAGCCCATCAGGAAAATGTTCAATCCTTCATCTCCTGGGCCATGTTTGGAAGTAATACTTGAATAATATTTAAGAGATACACATCTGCCTGCTCAGATATAACTGTTAACATTGCAACTCTTGGATCCATTTTTTCCCCGTTATACTAAACAAATCATGTATATGGTAAAACAAAAAGCCATCTTATTTAGGGCAGGACACACAAAGAATGAAACTTACAATGAACACATTATTTACTCATAAAATCCTTACAAATCTGTTTTCCATTTTGTTGGAGATGCTGCAAAAAACTTTAAACTGTAGTCAAAGGGAAAACTGAAGAAAGCTTTCCACAATGTTTTATAGAAATGTCTAAACGTTAATCGCTTGACTTCTAATGCACTTTGTTTCTCTCCTTTTAAATTCCTCACAGTGAGACTTCTATAGACTAATTGCAATATACATCATGCTTCTCATGATATCCCCAGTGTAATTTACATTCCCCAACAAATGGCACAAGCTTCTATCTGCTCTGATGGAGCTAATTATAGGGAATATCTCTCCAAATTCCTTTTGAATTTTTACTGTTAGAAACCAATTGTGATAACCTTTTTTTTTCTCTAAAAGAACATGCAGATGCAGCAGAAAATTGCTAAATGGAATCCCATAAAATTTTTAAGTTCGTAGGAACTGTATAATTAATTTTTTCCCCCATCCACCCATGGATACATAATACATGGAATGATCTATGAATAGTTTGTGACTGACATTTTAGAAAAAATTTCATAAAAAGTGTGATTAATTGTGCTTTTTTGTTCTGACAGTTATGCTTCCAGTTCACATGTAAATAAAATCAAACCAAGAGTAATACTTTTGGAAGTAATAGTACCAGTGGCACTATAAAAAGAACAGAAGGATTTAATTAATAGTCATGGCAAAATCTACACACATATAAATGTTTTATTTTGTTTAAAGGACCCTACATTTTTTTTCTCCCATAACTGCTCATTAAATTCATGGTTGCAGTACACCAGCACAGAAGATGTGAAGAAGATCATCAAATCTCCGGAAACATGCAAACTAACACACACAGTGCCACAATGTCACAGTCACCAATCCACCTAACTCACAAGTCTATGGACAATGTGAGAAACCCAGAGGACCGAGAGGGAACCCAGGCAAACACAGACAAGACATGGACCTGACAAAAAGAAAATGCAGTTTTTCTGGCTAATAAGAAGCACTGGGCAGCAGTGGATAGCAGTTTTTATGGTAAAACTGCAGATTTATTCTGAGCAAGGTGCTTAAACCAAGTTGCTCGGGTTAAGCATCTGCTACAAAACTAGACAGTAGTAATAATGAAGCGTGATGACGATGATGTCACAAAAAAACACAAACAATTATAGTCAAAAAACAGAACTTCACTTTTATAGAATATATAATTCTCATTACGATTAGGATTATAAAAAACGTCTAGACCAAGTTGAATCCTGCTATTGAATGGGAAAGAACGTGCTTCTATTAATTCAGCTCCAGTGCAGACATGTAAACGTTAATTTAGACAAAGGGCTCACAGGTCACCGTCAACATGTTAGAAACATGATTTATCAAGTGTAAATGTACATGTCACAGTTATTTATTAACCGAAGTCAGACATCATAGTGTCCCATGACATGCTCATTGTACAAAGCAAAGGTTTTGTAAGTCTGAGGAAACTCCAAATGTTGCATGAGGTATTGTGTTTCAGATCATACTGTGAATCTGCAATTTTTATGCACTTATCTATTCTCTCTGTTAGTGAACAATCATTCCTACATTTTTGAATGTGCTTCATATCCGTATTACACGGAGTGCCACAGCTAAGAGAAGAAACTACAGTATTGTAGTGCAAAACAATTAACGGTTTTCCAGTAATTGTAAATCTATGGAATATGGCTTGAAAAATGTATGCAGTAATAAAACTTTCTGTTCTTAGTTCAGCCATCTTAGTACATGAGAAACAAATTAATGGCATTTTATTTTGGTTTTGTCGTGGATCAGCAACCCCCCCCATCCCATACTCCATGTGAGAATGAGTCCGTAATAGGGGAGTTATCATGTGCACCTGGTCCATATTATAAATAGGGATTAAAAGAGAAGCAGCCAGTCTCCTCAGGGCTAAAAGAGTGGAATCCAACTGAGGGTAATGCAGTCTGAAGTGATGAATAAGACCAATGAGGGAAGAATTGTGTTTTGCTTGTGATTGAAGGTTTTTCTTTTGTTCAATTAAAAATATCATAATAATGCCATTTTACCCAGAGTTTTTTCTGTGTCCCGTAATGGTCCCATTGGAGTGTGGATCTCCCACAGGTTGTTCTGTGTGTATAATTAAAAAATGGTTGAATTTAGAAAATTTGAAACTCAAAAATAGGAAAAATCACTATAATAACCAAATCTCATGGTTTTATAAATCATAATACAAAAACAGGACAGCACTGCGGTTGGAATTATTCTGCAGAATATTTTGAACCTTTTATCAACGAGGAAGTCATTCAATAAATTATGGTTTTATGCATCTCTCCACGCAGCACTTCATGTGTTTGAATGCGATTCAATAACTGGGGAAGCCAAGTAGCCTTCAAAAAACGGCAACCCTCTGGACTAGACCAACGTCATCCTAAAAATCAGTGGAAGCAGCACGGAAGCTGCCTGGATGCACTATTTGAACCAGGTACTCATGACTGTAAAGCACATATCCATTCACTGAGAAAATGGTAGGACGACTAATCAACAATAACAATTTTTCAAAAATAAACTAAAAAAACATTTTTCTTCCAACAGCCAAAAGTAAATTGCCAATGCTCTTTACTCAGTAAAAGTTCCTAATGCAGTGGATGCCTCCTGTGAATGAGTTGAATTGTTAACAAAGTAATTAACTGCACATGTTTAAAGACAAGTCCGGATTAGGTTTTGGTTGGACACGCCTGGATGCATTCAAATTTCCTGACATATAATTATTGTTACTTTTGGCTACACAATCCAATTAATCTATTAATGGAAGGAGACTGACAAAAAAAGTACCTGGACAGAATTGCTGGGTAAATCGAAATTGAATCAAAAAATGTGTCGCCATTTATTAAATTTTCCTTTGGCTCATTATTTTCAGGCTAGAGCCTGACAAACATCCACAGAGAATAAAAAATATTAAGAAAAAATTATTTTGCCTTCAGAACAGCTTCGATCAGTTTGTGGTGATATATGTAGCCGTTGTTTTGTTGTTTTTAGCAAGTATCCTGTTGAGTGTCAGTTTATTCCTGTTGGAGAGCTTCGATTTGCGAACCACTGTTCCTCTTTACTGATGTAGTTTCCCTTTGTTTGGTGTATGCCATAATAGTCTCTGACACTATTCCCCTTGTCACATTAAATCATTTGGTCGTTTCTGTGAATGAGGCACCTGCAATTCGGTAACCAATTTTGGCTCATGTACTTCAACAGTCCAAATCTCTCTCTGGCACAAAGAAATGACTTAATCAGCCACTGCCCCACCAAGGCTGTGCATTGAAAAAGACAACAGCTCTCAGAGACTCAGATTTCTAGGCCACCAACACATGGAAAACCTTGTATCACGGTTAGTGCTAGGGCATACACTGCCAGGACAAAAAAAAAAAGTGACACACTCAAATATTTCGTTGGACTGCCTTTAGCTTTGATTATGGCAGACATTCGCCGTGGCATCGTTTTGATAAGCTTATGGAATGTCACAACATTTATTTCCGTCCAGAGTTAATTCATTCATTCCATTCATTTTTCGCCACAATCTTGTATTGATGATGGGAGAGTCGGGCCGCTGCGTAAAGTTTTCTCCAGCACATCCCAAAGATTCTCCATGGGGTTAAGGTCTGGACTCTGAGGTGGCCAATCCATGTGTAAAAATGATGTCTCATGCTCCCTGAACCACTCTTAAGCCACATAACGTTGCTGAACCTAGACCTGACCAACTGAAGGAAACTTTTACCTATTTGCTTAGTTAAATCCAGGTGGTGACTTTTTTTTTGGTCAGGCAGTGTATGTTTCTGGAGGATCCCACAGCTGCTGTATTTAGTTGTTTTGCAATTGATGAAAATATCTTGGATTTATTTGAGCTAGATTGGGATTGATAAACAGTGTAGGACGGCACTCTGCAGTCGAGAAAAGCTTTTGTCATGGGAAATAGTTATGGATTGTGCATTGCAGACCAAAACGATTGATTTCCATGGTACGGCAAGTGCTTTTAGCTTCCTCATCTCTTCATTTGAGGCATTGTAACTCTTCTGTAGCTTTATATGGGATTGCTGTGCTAAAATGTTTAGTAAAAAAAAAAAAAAAAGACTTTGGTCAGAAGCCAGCCTCTCTAAATACTAATTCACGATGGAACCGTTTTACTGCTGTCGTTCCCCTCCAGTGCAGGGCTGATTAGAAATCCTTTGCTTTTCAGCACAAGAGCAAAAAGTAATGCTTTCAACCTGTTCCTTTTATGTAAAATGGCATGAAATTGTATGTAGAAAAAAATGTCTTGGTTAAAAGTCTTTTTAAATCAGAACTTTCAATATCAAAGCTTTATTCTCTTTTGTGCAACCATATAGTTTACATTTGCCATTGAAGCCAGATTACAAATTAAAAGACTTCTGAGAATTGAGGTTATTCAGGAGATTACATTTATCCATGATGTTTAGATGCTAAAACTGCGGCGCTTTACTTCAATCGAATGTTGCACTTTTAAGATTGCAATGGAGCATCACTGAATCCGACAAAGCATTTGGAATCCAGGTGAAATTAATAAATCAAAAACAAAGTCAGGTGATCGTTCTTAATTTTCCTTAAGCAGAGGGAGTTCTGACAAATGCAACCCTGCCTGTGTGATGGAGAGATTAAAATAGAAACAATCCCTGAATGTTGCCTTTACCATGGAAAACCCATTAAAGGCCAGGTTGCTGGTAATGACCCTCCAAAACACACCACCCTCTTCATTCTACCCCCTTTGGCTCGTGCTTAATTTGTAAAGAATAGATTTGATAGAAGTTTTTTCTTTTAGCTTTGAAAAACAGCCTTGACAAACAGAACGGCCTTGACAAAAGGAACAAAAATAACAGATTTTACTTCCTTTAACATCAGAAACATAATAGTATTTTATCACAGCTTGTGAGAGAGTGCTTGATTCTTCTTTTCAGAGTCAAAAATTATGGCTAATGCTCATAATGAAATCCTACACTTTCTGCATTTATTGTATTCTCCCTGTATAACCATTAATTAACTAGTGGATGGCTAATAGGGTCTGTCTACATTTGACTGTAAGATCCCATCAATATTGTGCAAGGAAATTGTGTATTTTTATTTATATTGCCAACCTGGAGACTGACTAAAATATATAACTTCTGCAATAAGAATATTTTTTTTGTTTAAGATTTCTAGTGTCCTTACAAGCTAAATCTAATAGTGTGCCACACGTCCGTGAATACGTGCAGGAGAGGTTCAGGGACGCCTATCAGCACCGGCTGAGGATTACAGTAATTACGAATGTAATTTAACAGCATGCCATCCCTATGTAGGGACTGGAAGTCGGGAGAGAAGCCGGGCGGGAGAATGGCGTCAAGGAGGGAAAGGAGGCAGAGGACTGAGAGCCAAACCGGGGAGAACAACTAGCGTCAGAACTGGCGGACGGGTTTCCGGCATTAAAGATTCTGGATTATTATTATTTTAGGTTGTACCTTTTGTTTGTTATTTTAGTTTGTTGTGTTTGGGGTGAAACCGTGAGGTGGATCCCTGAACAGCGGTTTGATTTTATTTGGTTTCATCAAAAGTAAAACAACGGTGCAAGCACTGGAGAAAGTGGAGAGTTTGTGACACACACAGGCACAAGTGCACGCACAGACTCACAGAATTTACAAACCTAGTCTAGTGCACGAGACTTTAGCAGTGTCCTGGAGAGCTGCAGGGTCTCGTCTCGAGCAATCAGCATTGCCGAAGGTAAGAAAACTATTGTTAACAAAACTATTATCTATATCTTTGACATTTTGTACATATGGATATAAAATATACAATAATCTCAAAAACTAAAATAACTTCAGTAAACTGCAGTGTATACATAAGCATTATACACTCAGTCAGTGCTGACTTCTGGAACCTGGTGTAAATTCAGACCTGCCGACAACCTCTATGCATTTCAACGTCAGTTAATAGGGAAATGATTTTATGGTTTAAAATATGCAAAAAGTCTGTATCTCTCATTTTGCTGCATAGTCTGTTGTAGACATTAGAAGAAAAAAACCTAAAAGTATTTATATAGTTTTAACCAAAGTTTGAGGATTATTTTATATTTTTCATGAGCAGTTAAACATATAAAATATTCTACACATTCAATACATTTTCAAATAATACCAACGGGTTGTAGGATTTTAATAAATGGATCCTAAGCTAACTTCAGTGCAGAAGCTAATTTCATTAGATTAGGTTCATCATTAGCTCATCTTCCTATAATATGGATATTTTATGTTTGTTGAATATGCCACTACAAAAAATGTGATTATTTGAAGGTGATTCTGCATAGAAACCACTAATGCACGAAACACATTCGATTTCAAGTGAGTGTATGTGTATTGTTTAATTTGTGCCATTTAAGAAAAGAAAACAAAGATGGTTGGATATAGTATGTTTAATTATTTTTTACTCTTTCTTGACAAGTAGAAATTATAAGGGCAACAGTTTTACAGAAAATCATCAGCGTATATTTTTAGTTGATTTTCACACAAGAGATCACCTATGAAATATGACTGATTTGATTAAGCCTGTCAAGTAGTAGGTATAAAAAACTGACTTCTTTATTACTTCTTAATATAGATAATACTTAACTATAAAAACTACAAGTTCAGAAAAGCACCAGTTTTGTTCATTTACTTGACCTGTGTGTTGGATTCTAATTCTAACTAATAAAATTTAAGGCACAGTCAGCAGTTTTTCAAAAATGTGTTTTGGTTTTACTTTGAGGGTGGCCTCTCTTTGATTCATTGGATAAGACATTGCAAAAAAAGCCCACAGATCAATCAGTTCTTACTGCATGTCTTACTACTAAACCTTGATTAAAACACTGACATTCGTCAGCAATAAATATTGATGACTCTCAAACCATTCGGCCAAATGAGAGAAGAGCTGATCAAAGGGGGATAGACAGGACCAGTTCAGCACAAATCCATTACCAAATTTATTGCCATTAAACTATTATTCTAAGTTGAATAATTTTTTTCTAATGGCCATGCTGTGGTGCACCCTTCACACCTTTTGTAAAAACTCTTTCACCTATTCAAGGTTCTATGAGGGACAAGAGAAGGTTCAGAGCTAGGATATCAGCTTGGGAGTGGTGGAGAGGACCTTCTCATTTACCCCAAAATCCACCAGGGTCAATACCAGAGCCAGCTCACTAAAAACAGCACACAAGCTGTCTAATCCAGTCAATACTTTAATTTGTTCCGTTTCTGCACTAATCAGTGAAATTGTGGGGTCACCGTAGATTTCTTTATTTTATTTGTTTTATATATTGAATCATAGTGAACTTCATTTGACTTTTTTGACACTGATCTTTCAGGGCCTGATGCAGAGAAGCTTCCCCACAGGTGGGGATGGTGTATTTTTAGCTATGAGCGACGTTTGGTTTACACCAAACATAGTGTCTGGCCAAAAAGCACCATTTTGGTCTCATCAGACCATATAATCTTCTTCCAGCTGACTTCAGTCTCCCACATGCCTTCTGGCAAACTCTAGCTCTAGATTCTAGATCTAGATTTCTTTTTTCTTCTTCTTTTTTTTCAATAGTGGCTTTCTCTTTGCCACTCTCCCATAAAACTGTGACTATTGAAAAACCCGGGTAACAGTTGTATGCACAGTCTCCCATCTCAGCCACTGAAGCTTGTAAGTCCTTCAGAGGAGTCATAGGTCTCTTGTTGGCCTCCCTCACTAGTCCCCTTCTTGCACGGTCACTCAGTTTTTGAGGATGGCCTGCTCTAGGCAGATTTACTGCTGTGCCATACTTTTTCCCATTTCTTAATTATTGACTTCAAAGTACTCAGAGTGATATTCAGGGACTTGGACATTTTCTTGTATCCATCCCGATTTATGTTTATGAATAACCTTTTCGCAGATCTGCTTGGAGTGTTCTTTTGTCTTTATGGTGTTGTTTTTCCCAAGATACTGACTAACCAGAAAGTGGATCTTCCAGAGACAGGTGTATTTATAATCAGTTTAATCAAACCACTTTGACTGTGGACAAGTGATCTCCATTTTAACTGAGCTAATTATAAAACCAGTGATGCACAGTGATGATTTAGGTGAGTTGCATTAAAGGGGGTGAAAACTTGTGCAACCAATTATTTTGAGTTTTATATTTATTATAAATTTAGACCAATTGATAGAAATGTATTTTGACTTTGATATGAAAGAGTATTTTTCAGTGTTTATCAGTGTCAAAAAAGTCAAATGAAATTCACAATGATTCAATGTTTAAAACAAATTAAATATAAAAACATCCAAGGGGTATATATTGTGAAAAATTGTTATTGTTTTTGACTAATGGTAGTGGTCTTATGATTTTGGACAGGGGCCTCCTACCTGCTGGTTGCAAGCCGCGAGTTATCTTTTACCCAAGCACAGGGGTTTTCTGATAAAAAAAATTACCTGTGCAATTTGGTGACTAGGAAATACAGTATCAGTGACATTGTTCCTTTATTAGCACAGTGTTTTCATAAAATGTACTAGTGAATTTATCAGTAAATATCAGTTTATTTATCATTATTTATATTTATGCAAATATTCAGACCAAACCAGTCCTGCTTAAAAC